>MIQA02002907.1:0-16768 GCA_001887855.2 Sclerospora graminicola | reverse complement strand
CGGTGGTTACGGTTTTGAACACCAAATTTCTATTTTTTGCATTGTGAACTTTAGAAATAGAAACACAAAAGTCAAAGTTGAAGTCGCATGAGTTTCCTGGAATGGCGGGTTGGTTATGCAAGTCAGAATAGGATTAAGAGCAGTAGAAGGTATCGAATAGGTTGGCGATAAACACTTCTCAATATACATTGCATTGATTAAATCAACCTTGCACCATACTTCGAATATCAACATCGAGCTAAAATCACATACTGGCCTACGTTTCGACTGTCTACTAAAAACAAACAACGATTTTCAACAGCTCCATATACCAGAACTGCGTAACATTCTGATGGACCTTAATCTTCCCCGATTAGGACGTAAATTGGAGCTTGTTGACTGCATTACCAGTGAGTTGGATGTGTGTTTAATATTATTCTGAATTTAGGGGCTCATTCTTACTTGTCAATTTTCATGCTTTTAGCAATTTTTAAAGCTCGAGGGACAACTTCAACAGCCTTACGCTGATTTGTCTGCAGATATTATTTAGCTGTTGAATCATTTTGTGAACCTTAGGGTTGCTCAAAAGATTCGGCTAGCGGTAGTTTGGTCTCAACACTCTTTACTTATCGGTTCCTATATTCATCACTCGTCTGATTGGTGACGAGTCATGGATCCCGCCATGACGAATACTGAGAAAGTATAAGTATCGAGCAACAATTAAAGGGACGGTCAAAGATGCGCCTTCGTCTCAAGTGGTACAGAGCAACTATAAGTCACCGCATATATCGGCTCGATATGCGCCAATGGTACCTACAGGTCCACCGAATCGCTCTATCCCTGTTACTTTATATGGACATAATGCATCGATACGCGCTACGTCACCTAATGGATCAGTGAATGGCGGCAACAGAGAAAATGCAACGCTGTTGCACGCATTTGGTGTCCATAGAAGATTTGTGCGCAGCGACCGGAGCGTAGATCCCATATTGACAAAGTTTTGTCCCCAGAGCCCGTGCAGATATTCGTCGAGAATTGATGGAAGCTCACACTATTAACGGAGTCAACGTGGCCGCGAAATGTATGGCGACAGCAGCCCAATTGCAGGTCCCAAAGCTTGCAAGTGTGGTCAATTGAGGCACTTACGAGAAAGTTTCCATCGTGATGGAAAGTGCTTTCCCTAACAGGAGAATGATCAGAAAGAGTAAGCGAACAAGCAGCACTTACAAAATCCCAACGCTCACGGTGTTATCTCCTGAGGGTGTTGCTACGTGCGGTCTTTTAGGGTGAAAAGCTATTCCCGCAACCCAACTCCGATGACCTTCACCGCCATCACTTGGTCATCTAAAGCCTGGTTACGCACATAGATGTCCGGCACGACATCGATATCTTCCTTACGTATTTTACCTCTGGCGATAAACTCGTACCATTTTTGATTAAACATGTCCAGCGAGCGCGTAAGCCCCATTATAAGTAGGAAATTCCGAATAAAGTCGTCTACGACAGTTGATCGCACTTCGGTGTAGACACCGCGTGCTGCTTGTTTCGGTCTTCCGGCGACAGATCGATCCACATTAATATTCTTGCAGTTATCTACTCTTCTGGTGGGCGACGAAGCTGCTGATGCTACTGCACCTTGCCCTGAAGCTATTGAGGATTAGTTAATGTTTCGAAGCACAGCGGCGAAGTCTTCATCGTCGGCATTGTTGTCATCATCGCCCAGCCTAAAAGCTCCATCATCTACGGATTCGTATTGAAAAGCGTCATTATCGTCGTTATCATCTGCAATTTGAACATTTTCCAGACGCACAAGTTCGTCTTCCTGTGTCATGTTATTGCTTTTACATGTATTTTTGTTCTCGATACACGTAGTATGATATAACTTCTCAAATACAATAAAAAGTAAAATATAAAAATATAAGAGTAGCAGGTGCAATTCATTGAGAGGTGCAAATGATTGCGGCTTTGGTGCAAATGACTGAAAAAAGGTGTACAATGTACTTCTTTTACGAATCTGTGGCGCAACTACTACGCCAAAAGGTTGGAGATAGTGCAATGTGTGGATAGTGAAACCCAGTTGCTTTAAGCATGAAGCCAACAGCAGCTAAATTTTGTTGCTACGAATAATTAAATATGGTGCGGCTGTTACGTGTAAGGTCGATTTTGCTTTGATGTGTCGAGTACGGTGAGAAGGATGATAATCAATCGTTTCAATGCTATTTATCTAGATAATCCGACATGCTGCACATCAAAACACTTGTCGTCAAGCAGTGTTAAGACATCAAGGAGGTTCGTGAAATAGTTCATTGCTATCTCACGGGTACCGATTAGCAAGGCTGATGGCAGGGTCTGGGTACCGATAAGCAATAATGATGTGAACAGGGTACTGATTAGTAATTGATGGTTAATTTAGGGTACCGATTAGCGATTTCGCCTTTCACGATTCACTTGTTTCTTCTTCGGGATGCCGGGACGTGCCTCTGGGTCTCTCTTTGATGCCGGGAGGAGATTGTTTCGTTTGTTTATACTTTTGCAGCTTTTCTATTTGTACCATCCATTCCTTCAGCGTCTCAGTGTCAGGGCTCGAAAAAAGAACAAAATACTTTAACGTCTTTAAATCGTTTTTCGTCAGCTTGTGCTTGTTCCGCAGCTTCAGGATACTGAGAACATCCTCTAAGGATTTGCCTTTATAGCTCTCTACTAGCTGAATCAGCAATGCCTTTGCTGTTAAATCCGTCGTTCTGGCTCCTGCTAGTGCGGGGGCCAGCTTGTCGTCTCCTCCAAATCCAGTCCTAAGTGTCTGGAGCATTTTCTTTTTCGTCCTGGACAACTTAGCAAACTCGTACAGCGTATCGAAATCCCAGGAAAAGTGATAGTCAGTTTCTGTGAGTCTGGGGGTCTTAAGTACCTCTTCAAGGGTCAATCCATCGTTAATATAGCCCTGTACCAGCTCTGCCTGCAAGATCTCCGCTGTCTTGTCACCCTCTCTTTTTGCGCGTGCTAATACTGATGCTAGTTCGTAATCATGTTCAAACGCATTCCTTAAGGTCTGAAGCAGAGTAGTCTGGGTCTGAGAGTTTTTGTTGTAATACTCCACGAAATCGCCCAGGACTTTGATCATATGTGTACGAAAAAATATTTTACGAAGTGGCTTGCCATTGTTCCATGAGTTCAACATTGAAAGGGGGGTTTCCTTATTCGCCATGAGTCTTTCAAAGTACGCATTGTACAACGCCGTTGCGGGGTTTTCGGTTGATTTCTCGGAAGCTTTCACCTCATACAGCGCTAGCGCCAGATCTTCGTGCTGGTATTTGTGGATCAAATCATCAACAAGGTCTTGTTTCGTAGAATAAGACTTGATTAATTTATCCAATTCAGGATCCTTCTTTGATATAGGCGAGATTCTTCTCTGTGTTCGTGTTCTCGCTTCGAAAAACACGCTGGAAATCCTTATTATTCTCCGTGAATTTCGACACCGCTCCGATGCTCGTTCTCAAAGGCGATGTGGCGTGTGTGAGCGTACTATCCGCAACCTTGCTCACTTCAGAAAGTGACACTCTTTCTTCTTCTTTCTCGCCCATTGTATCGTTAGTTCGAAGCAGCCTATTGATGGCGATACCGTCCTGATCGAATTCAGATGTGTGGTCGACGGTTCTCAAGTTGATACCAGAAGCTGTCAAGACACTGCCAGAGCAAGCCAGGAGTGCACTTGAGGTGAATAGAACGACGGAGTAGAAACGCATCGATGATGGGCCTTGACTTGTGTTCTTAGTGAGCGAATTGTAAAGTGACTGAGGATTAGACATTCAGCATTACGGGCGCCAAATCGTCAGGTCATATCGCATGATACCTTAGGGTGAAGCGACCACACAATACAAGTGGCTAATCCATGTACCGGTCCAGGATTATTATAGATTTGAAGCTACCAGCTGACGGGTGGCACAACGGCTCGAAATACATGTACCGGTATTGGGCACACCTTGTACCTCTTTTATGGTACAGTATACCACGGTATGATTGACACCGCAAAAAGTGGAACGATTTCACCTAAGTCTTCATCAGCCTTGCCAAAGTCCGCAGTGACGAATCGGAAGAAGAGAGTAGCGATAACGACAATGCTAGACCAGACGACGATTTGGATAGTTCGTGGCCGAGAAAGTCGTCGTCTTCGTCTTCAGAGGATGGTGACAGCAAGCCAAGGAGCCGTGGTTGTTGGCTGAAGCAGGTGCCTGTAGTAATGAAAGCCAAAGAGTATTCAACCGTCAACAGCAAAATCAATTCGTAATCACTTCGAGAAAGCCGGTAAACATGTACACTCTTTTAAAGTTGCCTTGTGTAGCTTTGAGATACATATAAAATAAATGACAACGTCAAGTGAATTTCGTCGCATCTGTATAGCTGATTCGTCATGTGGTTTTGATGCCACCAAGAAAGAGTGGAGTTGTCCTACAACGAAAAGAGTGTCTTCGTCTCAGGCTGATAGAATCATTTTAAGGTATAATCAATCGACGAACACCATATGGCTTGCATTGATAATTCCCAACATGTAAACTGAGACCGGCGACTCATTCTCTTGACGGAAGAAACAGCACATCAGCAACTTGCGCGAACACGCCCATCGAGGCATGAGTTGATGAAAATTGATAGAATGCAAAAAGACGATGTCTTAGCGTTGATTGCATGTTTGTTACCGGTCACTTCGACGTAAATGTAGTCGCGATTATTGACAAGTACAATCGTACGACGTCGCGTATCATGTTCTATGCAGTTCACAACCATAGATTGATATGGATCCTTTGGCAGCTGAAAGTACGGTAGCTTTGCTCTAGTTGTCACTAGACGAGCTGTCAGTTGATTTTGAGATTGCTAGGCCTATCGAAAATTGACGGTTCTGGAATGTACACTCGTCACTACGGTACGTTGTACCTGGTTTATTGTACAGGGTGTCGCTCTGCTTGTATTATCATATGGTCTATCTTTGTCCTAAACAAATGGCTGTTTGCGACTCTCCCAAAAAGGACGCTGCGTCTGTACTGATTTGCCACTCCTTTTAAGTCGTGGGTCGGGTATGGACAAACTCGTACTAACGTAGCGGAACGGATTATTGCTGGTTACATGGATTATTGCAAAGAACGTCTCTGAGCCAATCAAATTGCTATATAATGTATTTCAAGCGTCTGATTAGCTAAAAATACGAATTACACTATTAGTGGCGCTGATAGTTGGACCACACCCTTTTGATAAATGGACCACACACCCCACATCTGACTAATCAGAAGCAACATATGCGTACTGTATTCAACACAGGGAACATTTTGACTACAGTAGTACTTACTAATTCAAATGCTATGTACAAGTGGGAAAGACTCCGGACCCCGCATAATCAGCAACCCGCATACAGATGGGGTGCACATAGACAGGACATTTAGGACACACGTATAGCTGCCACTAAATATCTGTGGTTTTGTACCTCATATATGCTACCCTGTGCCAGTCAATATAAGAGAAAAACGATAACGGAGGTGTGGTGAAGCGATCTGACAAAATATGTTGAGAATAAGGTGGACCACACATGACAGTTGATTGATGACGATGGGAACACCCATCAAGATGGGACAGTTGATAGGTGGGACAGGCTGATCTCGTATACGACGAAAAGGTGGTTGACAACGGGCTTAGTAATGTGAAGGGATAAGCCAAGTACCGTTACTACGCCCGGTCCCGGATATTAATGGAATGGCGAAGGTCACGATCCGATCGGGATATTGCGTATTAAGTGGAGTTCACGTGGACGTATATGACGAGATCAACTGAGACAAACTGGAGATACGGCATCAGTGGCGAAGTAATATATTAGGAACAGTTATCGAGATGAGTTATGAACAGTACAGATATTGAAGTTGGGCGTGGTATGGAAATCCCGGTCCGATCGGCCGAGTCACCTAACTCTGCCCTAGAATACGAAGAGCAGGTACAGAACAGAACGGGGTATGTGGAGTGGCGAGCCATGCGAGCATTACCAAGCTGTGGGAAGCGATGACAGTTGATGGATCCATCCAGAATTGATGCAAGAAGGTCCGATCAGGCCCAACTTTACGAGAAATGCTGAGTCGGTGCGATCTTGGCACCCCGACAGGTGATGGAGGTCAAGAACATGGTCGGGTGAACAGGCAAAATCGAAGTGGTTGTAACCCGGAGGTGTTTCGAAGTGATCTGGGGCTGATCGCCCTGATTACAGCCCGATTGCTCTGCCGATTGCTGTGCTGATCATGATCTGAACCGATCGGCCACAAACCGGCTTCCAGGTGTGAAGAGGGATGGAATTTTCAGTTAAGCCGGTTTGGATGTGGGGCGAACAGTGTCTGAGAGGCAGATCTTGAGTTGGTTCCAGGCTGTTTATCGAGAGATCGGGATGGTTGAAGATCGCCATAGAGTTTGACCATAATCGGGTCAGAAGTGGTACGGATCAGTTTGAAGGTGCAACAAAGATGGGTAAGGTGGTACTACGCAACCGTGCGACGAAGCGAATAGGATCGAAGAATGAGGCAGGCACATGAGTTGGTATGCGATACACTAGGTATAGGACATTGCATATATAATAACAGGTTTTGATTTACCCCCTAAGCAAAGAGTCGCTCCGCCACGTGTCGCGGTCATTGGGAGCACAGGGTTAACTAGTCTCCTCTTCCTCAACTTAATTTCCAGGTTAAGACGCGCTTAGACGCATTTTGGCTTACCGGAAGGCCCCCAACGGGTTTTGTTTAGGTTATCAAACCTCACCCCCCCCCCCAACGCGCACGTGTTTGGAACACGTTTATTATTGGAAAGGTCTTGTGGAGATAACGTTTGTGGATTACTGTGCAAGATCGTGGTTTGATCGCGTTTTCTTGTTGTCTCTCACTTTTATTGGCTGGCCTGATCGGACGAAGTTTCCCGATCATTGCCTAGATACTGAAGTTAAGTATCGACCCCAACTCGTACTCCGCTGAAGATTTCCACCCTAGGACACCACCGTCTCGAGAAGGTCATCCCCTCCGACCTGATCAAGATCATCGTTTTGTCACTGACCCCGATCAATGGGTACACGAGGTGAGGTATGGATTCTATCGCACATGATGACCGGTCAGATGACCGGGAGGATCGGATCAGTCACCATAGTGGTGATTCATCCGATTCTGATGGCGATCAGGATCAACGGAGTACCCCCTCCGATAGCTGGTCGTCCGGGCCAGAGGGGCATCCGGATTCCACCCAAGACTTCCGTCCTGGATTTGGAAATCGGCTCCACCACAATGGTGCGCGTGCCCGGATCACTTGGTGACTCAGGATATCACCGTGATTCCTTTGATGATGAAAACGATGTGAAAATCAAAGTGGAGGAAACTTTTTCGTGTGTATTGGAGGAAGGCGTATCGCCTCCGATGCTGTCCATATCTAAAGGAAGCGATGGTCGACCTGGTCTGGTGGAGTGCCAGGTCGAGATTAAAGATGAAACAACTCCCACATGGCCCCGATCGGGCCGATCTGGGTTATAGTAAAGTTGACTATAATCCGGGAAAGGATCGGGGTGTTGACCTTGATCCTATGCATAAGAAGAAAATGGAAAAAGACAGAAAAAACATGGGGGCGGATCATTGTGATCCACCTAAAAAATATGTGAAACCTAAACCGAAGATCTTCGAGGAAGATGAAGAGAAGATCGAACCAGCTGAGAAGACCACTGTTCAAGATGTGGAACGATTGTTCTATCTTCGAGAGTTTCACAAGTTCCTAGCTACCAACCGAGTGATGAAGATCATAAAACCCAAGATCATCGGGAAGCTTGAAGGTCGGGCGACCAGGCCGGTTATCACAGGTAGTCAACTTGACCTGATCAGGAACCTCTTGGCGCAGATCGACGAAGTTGGTTTCACTACTGGTGCGTTCGACGCGAATATGCTGTTCGATCTTGACCAAGGGACGATCAGAGAAGCTATGACAACTCTGTATGATCACCTTGCCTCGTTACTCGGGGCGAACCCCGTGGTCCAGTCGCCGATCGCGGATCCTTCGCACCGATCGCAGTTGGTTGAATATCCTATGGATATTGAGTCAATATATCAATCGTCATCACAGTCTGGAGCGGACTTCACCGACTCCTCGGTTGGGGTAACTCGTATGACGTTGGGCCCGAAAGGGATCAAGCACATTGACCCCAAGATCGAGTCGCAGAGCAGGAAAAGGAAGCCCGAGCCTGGTCGAGTCGGATCAGATGATAGTTTTGAAGATGCTCAAGAAGTTGTACAGAACGATCCGACTCCCAACAGTAACCCTACCAACATCCCAGAAGTCCCAGAGCAAATGAGAACCATGTTCGCGACTATGATGAATCGATTTGTAGGTGAACAATGCTGGTTACCTCAGTATACACCTGGGCAAGGACAACCATGGCGATCGATACCAAACATGAATCAATCCACTGATAAACCGGTCAAGAAATCTGTGGATGTGGATATGGAATCAGTTCGATCGGCCGGAATTGTTCGATCGATATGCCAGGTCGGTCACCAAGATCGACTCCGTAGATCACCTCCACGTAGTGATGTGGATATGGAATCAGATGGAGAGATCCGTCAACATTTTGATCCGGATGATTTGGATATGGAGATGCCTCGTAGGGCAAATATGGCCTTCGCGCAGGCATTTGACATTGATTCCGGAACGATTACTTGAGTTCGGATGTCGGCGATCTCGGAATTAAAAGATTTCACCGGCAAGGATATGGATGATGATCAGGCTAGAGCTTGGTTGAGTCGGACTAAATCAGCCTTCTTGAGAGATAAGACACCGGAGGGTGAAATATGTCTGATTTTCGCTGATTTGACGAAGGGCCCGGCCAAGAACTGGCTTAAACAGCTGAGCCGAGAAGTGCGTCTTAAGTGGCCTCGATTGTGTGAGGAATTTATAGAGCAATACTGCAACTCAGGGGTATCTGTCGCGAGACAGTATTACCACATGAAGAAAAGATCCGATGAAACACCGATTGAATACTTACACCGTTTGAACGTTGCTGGTCTACGCGCGAAAATGCCGATCAAGGACCCACGACACCCGGATATAGCTCGCGAGCATGTCGAACACTTTATTGGCACTCTGGATAATCGTGATCTGGCTGATCAGCTAACCCTGCTCCGTATAAAGGATTCGGAGCAATTGGAACTAACTCTGAGAACGCTGCAGCGAGCCAAAAGTCGACAACCCAAGGTCGAGGTAGGATCGAACCGGTACCGGTCGAAACCACATCCGGACCAGGGCAAGATACCAGCGGCACGACCAGCCAGAGCGATTCGGATGATCACGAAGGAATCAGACAGTTCCAGTTCGGAAGAAGAAAGTGGTCAATCAAGTTTAAGCTCGGACGAGGAACAGTATCGTCATATCTTTACGACGGACCCAGTATACCGCCCGAGATCATCGACTAACGGCATGGATGGACGAAAATCTGGTGGGGCTCAACCTGATCAGGACAGATCTCGCAAGAAATGCGTGCATTGTGGGTCGGCCAAACATGGAGATCGTGATTGCTGGAAAAGAATTACGTGTGGAAAATGTGATCGTAAAGGTCACCCTTCGGATCATTGTTTTTTCGTATGTAAAACCTGTGGGAAGATTCACGACGCCGGTGCCTGCCCTATTGAAGAATTTTTCAATCTGATGCGCAAGTGGTATGTGCCGACTAAACATTCTGGCATGCTCCCACCAGATGTCGAGAAAATGTTAAACTAGATCGCTCGCCAGGTTGGAATCTGGTTCGAGCCGAGCGATCTACGTTCTGCATCCATGCATATGTCGGTAGCGGAGATAAGTTTGAGGAAAAGGAGATAACCGACAATACATGTTCTAATTCAAATTGCATCGATCGGTGTCCGATCTACAGTCTCAGAGTGGATGAATATTCCCGATCGGACGTGATCATGGAGTTGGATCTACTGCCCGGTGAATCTCGAGGATACTGGAAGTATCACTCTCCCGACAAGTGGTTTAAACAGGCTAAAGCTAATGGAAAGATCAACAATGAAAAAGCCACTATTTTATTTGACTCTGGAGCAGAAGTCTCGATCATCGACTCCGCCTTTGCTCGTAAGGTGGGATGTCGTATAGACAGTACCCAGAGGCAAGAATGTGTTGGGATCGGCGAAAGTTCGTACATGACGGAAGGACGATCACGTGTTAAAATCACCTTGGCAGGCTCCCTGGTCTACTATTTCAACGCTTGGGTTGGCCGGTTAGCCGGTCAAGACGCGATACTGGGAATGGATTTCATGGTACCAGCCGGTATACGACTTGATCTGTCTCATGGAACCCTGACTCTGCCGGATGAGGTGCAGATTCAGTTATCCGGCCGACGCCCTTTATATGGTACTCATGTGCGGATGCTTAAAATGGGTCAGTACGAAAACCTCAAGGTGGCCCGATCAGTCGACGTGATGATTCGGCCGAGCGATCGGCAACAGAAATTGTGGCTAACCCGTGGTGAACGATGGGTACCAACGTTCGTTAAGGGTGTCGGCAGATCAAGTTACATCAGGATTACAAACATATCTGATCAGCCGCTAATCGTTCACGAGGACATGATCCTAGGGATGTGCTTACCCGAAGGGAAAGTACCTCGACAGATTGGGTATGTCTCAGTGGTATCACGAAGATATATTAAATGGTAAAATCTGGCCTATCAAGCCACCACAGACCTGATCAGTGACGAAGACTTAGCAGACGAAGATACCTCACCTATGGTTGAGAAGCCGGAATATGCTATTCCGACCAAGCTGCTGATCAGGAGACCATCGGTCGAGGCGACAGAGGAAAGCCGGGTCTAAAAAGGTCCACAAGTTTTGAGTATTATTAGACCCGGCTCACCGAACACAGCAGGTCCAGAGAGCGAAAATGATGGTGATGAGTTCCGAAACGATCCTGAGGAAAAAAAAGAGGATGAATCTGCCGAAGTCGTTAAGGATGAAGGTGAACACGAAGTAGATCACCAGTTGGATGACTCACAAGGGGCGGCCCAAGATAATGCCGAGCCGGAAGAAGTAGATCCGGTAGATGAACAAGTGTGTATTCATGAAGGTGGTGATCAGTACATTGAAGGTATCGAGAAGCAGATGACCGTTTTGCCGGAAGTATCGTCCAATCTACCAGAAGTCACCATGAAGGATCTACAGGTCGGTGATCCCGAAGTGAACACTCCCGAGCAGATCGATCAGTTAAAGAAGATCATCTGGAAAAGGCGCCATTTATTGATTGGGAAGGGTAACGCCCTACCCCCAGCTGCTTACGGAGCTGTTTGTGATATAGACGTTGGAAATGCGAGACCGATCGCTCAACGTTGTCGCAAAGTCGCGCCACAATACCGGGAAAAGTTATCCGATTTGATCAAGGGCTTGTTGAGTACAAAAATCATCCGACCTTCAACATCGCAGTGGGCATCACCGATTGTGATTGTGATAAAAAAGAACGGGGTCGATATTCGACTATGTATCGACTATAGAATGGTGAATCGCCTCACGAAGTTGATGGTCTACCCGATGCCCCTGATCAATGATTTACTGGAAGATCTGGATAAAGTTTTATAATTTTGTTCGCTTGATATGGCTAGTGGTTTCTGGGTGGTTTCGATGACTGATCGTGCTCGAGAGATTTCGCTTTCGTTACACCTTTCGGACTTTTCGAATGGAATCGGATGCCGTTCGGTTTAAAGAACGCCCCACAGATCTATCAGAGATTGATTGACAATGCTCTCTATGGATATTTCCAGATCAGTGCTGATCGAGAAGCCACCGATCTACATGATGTGTTTACGGAGGGCGAACCGGACCAAGATCAGGGCCGATCAGTTTTGGGAAGGCGATCATATATAGATGACATCTTGGTCACAGCAACATCATGGGATATGCTATGCGATAAGGTCGAACGGCTCCTGAACACCTGCGAGCGCTGGAATTTATCGATCAGTGTGGTCAAGAGTTTCTAGGGTCAACCCAAGAGCGCCTACCTCGGCCATAACGTGTCGATCAAAGGTTTGGAAGCAAACCCGAAAGATCTGGCTGCTCTCAGCAACCTGTCTTTTCCCCAATCATTGAAGGCTATGCAATCCTTTCTCGGATCTCTGAAGTACTATAGCCGGTTTATCGAAGACGTCTCAATTTATGCCGCTATACTATATGAACTGAAGGAAGTGGATTATCATGGGCTACGAGTACGTGATCGAGTGGGAAGATCACTAAGTGAGACTGATCGCGAAACCGAAGTTATTAAATCGAATCTCAAGACTGGATCACTGATCGATCGAACTGTGCCAGGGTCAGAGGACCATATGAAACGAGCTATGGTAGCTTTCAGTATGTTGAAGGCGAAGATGATCTCGACGCCGATACTGAAACATTTCGATCCGGAGAAGATTCCCGTGGTGATCCTATATGCCAGTAAATGGGCAATATCAGCCGCACTGGTCCAAGATCACGACGAAGTTTATTGCCCGGTGACGTTCACAAGCCGAACATTAAAACCAAACGAAGTTAACTATGGTATTGTGGATAAAGAAGTGCTAGCATTATTACGTGTATTGGATGTTTGTTACTCTATGCTGGTAACTAGACCGATTAAGGTATTGTCCAGGCGATCTAGTTTGGCTTGGTTACTGTCAGCGAATGGTTTAGACGGGAGACTGGGGCGATGGGCAGCGCTGTTATCTCAGTGGACCTTAGAGATCATCAAGTGCACCAAGGGCGAAGAAGAAATTCTTGGAACACTAGCAGCCAGCATCACACCCCGATCAGAAGTCGATGAAGCTCTGATCGAGGTCGCTCCTCGGAAGCAACCACGAGAATCAATCACTATACCCCCACCGATCGTCGGCTCGGAGGAAAATCTGATCGTTGTAAGTTTCGACGGATCAGCGAGTGTGAAGAAAGGCGTGGGGGCGTATAGCGCGTTGTTGTGGAAATTGCCAGAATGGACTGTTATATCTGCTGGTTCAGACTATACTCCGGGTATCACGGTCAATGAAGCCGAATATCGTGGTCTGCTGCTAGGTTTGGATCTCTTCCAAGAGCAAAAGATCGGAAGAGTAATCATATGCGGAGATTCAAACCTGGTAATTCGGCAGATCACTGGAGAAATTGATTGCAAAGCACCGCGTTTGAAGTTGCTGAATGATCGTGTTATGAAAGCTCTACGTGGATGGCCAAGTCATGACCTTTACCATGTGAAACGTGATTGGAATCGGAGTGCAGATCATCTAGCCACTATGGCCATGGGTAATCAGGCCGAATCGATAGTTACTGATAAAAAGCATTGCTGGAGGAATTGGTGGAGATCAATAGGCTGCCCGAGCTGACTCATGCGGAGGATAAAAATGAAGCAGCCCAGGTCTCGATTATGACGAGATCACGAGCCAGATCAAAACCTAACAGGTCGCTCTCTCGAGAAAGTTCAACAGAAGAAATAGTACAAGAGATGCGGATCGAAAGAATTCTCAAGGCACAAGACGAAGAAAAATGGTTCGTTGATTTAAGGGCTTTTCTGAATGGAGATTTAGAGAAATTGATCCAGAGTGAAGCAAAATATTGTGTTAAGATCGCGTCCAACTATGAGATTGACGAAAACGATTTGTTGTTTTACTATGTTCAAGCTGATCAGGCCGATGCAGATCTGGACCGATCAGCAAGATTAGTGATTCCAGAGACTTTACAAGCAGATATTTTACATCATTATCACGTCAGTTTAGAGAATGGTCACGAGGGCGTGGGTCGGACATACCACAGGATTCGCAAACATTTCCACTGGAGAGGTTGATATCGAAGTGTCCAAAAGTTTGTCGGAACATGAACAGATTGTGAATCCGGGAAGGGTATGCCGAACATCCGGGGTAGATCACCTGGAAATATCCAGGCGACCTACCCTTTCCAAGTGATAGCGATGGATCACATACCATCCCTGCCAAAATCGTTCAAGGGCAATACAGAGTTGCTGATCTGGACTGATCTGTTCACGGGATTGGTGATCGCGAAAGCGGGATCTACCCGAACAGCCCAACAAGTCGCCTGCAGTTATGAAGAATGTGTCTTTAGGCGGTTTGGAGCAAGTGAGGTGATCAGGCACGATCGGGAACCAGGTTTCATGGCTGAAGTTTTTCGATCATTCAATCAGATGCTTGGTCAGAAACAAAGCGCGACCATGGCCTACCGTCCGCAAGCGAACGGTAAGGCCGAGCGCATGGTGCAGACGCTAACCAGAGCTATTAAGATGTATGTCGCGGATTCCGCTCAACAAGATTGGGATGAGTATGCAGAGAGACTGGTGTTTGCGTTGAATTCTTCTTTCGATCGGATCAGGGGAGATACTCCGTTTTACTTGGCGTATGGTTGGGACCCCCGATCTACGATCGAGTCGGTGATTCCTGTCGGATGTACCCGAGGTCGAGATCGCGAAGCTCGTCGATGGCGTATGGGACTCCAGCTCCATTATCAGCATGCGCGGGAACAAGTGAATGAACGACTGCGGAGGGCGATCCAAGAGAGAGCTGATCGGAATAATGATCAAGCTGATTCGCATAATATCGAACCGGGATCAAGGGTCTGGCTTTACTTGGATCGCGTGAAAGAAGGATACGCCAGGAAGTTAGCGCATTTGTGGCATGGACCATTCCGTATATCCGAATTGATCGGCGATCATGCCGCCCGGTTGATCACTGCTGGTACCGATTACGGAATTTTCCTGATCGTCCACTTGTCGAAGCTGAAGCTGGTCCGGGAATACCCCGATCGACCAAAAACCAGGTTGTCATCCGATGATCAGCCAAGGTTTGACTTCGACGAAGCTCTCTTGCCCGAAGACAGTTGGGAAAGAACGTTGGATCAAAATGAATTTGAAGTGGAAAAGATTTTGGATACCCGATCAGGCAAGAGGACCCGATTTGGTCGAACCCATCGTGATTACTTGGTTCAGTGGAAAGGTTACGACGATCCAGCGTGGGTAGATGAACGGGATCTGAACTGTGGAGCTTTACTAAGGGAGTTTGAACGTGATCGGGTGAGACGAAACCGATTTGGATTAATGCAAACTCACGAAGAAGGCAACCAGGAGTCTCAATAGTCTAAGTTGACATATGGGGATGGATCAGTCAATGGTAACGGTCAAACAAGTTGAGTTCAAGGTGATTGAGCTGGTTCAGAGTCAATGGATATATATACATATAGTTCACGAAACCTACATTCGCATGCATATGAACGATTGACACACAAGATGAAGATAGGGCTGGAACCTGGATATGAAGTGTGGATATGGAACATGGAAGTTATCAGAAAGCTGTCGTGATATACTAATGATTAAGAAGAGAATGAAACGAAAGCTGGTTATCACGACAATTACGGGCCATACTTCGTGCGCAGACGGGAAATCTTGAACGCCGGATGATCCATGGGGCTTGATCGGTATTGGTTCCGCCAGGCCTCTTGACGATCGGCAAAGCCCAATGCATCACGCAACGTGCCGATCGGAGTCGGGTGCCCATAACCGGGATACCACTCCCCGCCGTCGGCCTTGATTCCTCGCGCTTCCGCCCGGCGAACAGGCAGATGCAGCACGGCAGGAAACAAGAAAACGTCCATGTCGCACCCGCCGCGCTGGATCCCATCGATCACATAGTCGCAGATCATGGCCCAAGCAGCCCCGGCTTTGCTGCGTCGGCGCTTGCGAGCATGATACTAGTGCTCCATCCACGCGTCCTTACGCATCGCCGCTGTGATCGGGTAATGGTGGGTCGCCTCCCATATCGCCTGAACATGTTCCTGATAATACAGCGCCAGGCGTCCCTGCAGATCAACAAACCAGGGGCGATCAGGAAATCCCAACCCGGATATAGGCGTCATGAGGATATCCCAAGGCTCTGAATCGATCAAAAGCTCGATGGCCCCCTTTGTCACCACAGTCGATTGCCATTGCGTGTCCTTGGGCGTCGACGAAAAACCAGAAAAAGACGAAAAAAATCGGAAAAATCCACCCTGGCGGACGGGACCACAAGCGAGGGACGAGTTTGCGTCTTACCGAAAGAACCAGAGGCGTTAGATCCCATACCTGATTGGCACTCCAGGGTCGTCGGGTCGTCATATGAACCTTCGACGGTTTGCCCTGCATAACGACGTAAAGATCCATGAATCTCCCATTCGGATCATAACTATAGTCTTGCTTGATCGCCGATTTGCTCGCTGGAATGAAGACGTCAGTGAAGGGGGTCGGGTGGTCAGCGTCGTACCGGCGGATGGAGGAGCGCTAGGAGCAGCCGAAACCGGTTGCTTGTCTTCCAGATCGTCTTCGTCATCGCCGTCGGAGTCAAGCAAAGCGACGGCCCGGGTCAGTGAAGTTGAGCCCGACGAGGCCGCCACCGGAATTCGACGATCAGCGCTGCGTGATCGGGCCAAAGCAGTTAGCGTCCTTTCATCCAAATCTGTCGACTCGTCGTCAGAGTCAGCAATGCGACGAGAGCGCTTGGCAGGAACCATCTTCTTCTTTGATGAGCTTGCCCGTTTACGTTTCGCCAAACACAAGACCGGTGAGGTCGATCTCGAGGCTAGCGGCGAACGGGATGGAGTGGACGCAGAAGCCGCTGCAGTGCTGATCACGGGCTGATCAGCATCGTGGATCGGCGAAGAAGCGACGGAGAAGGTGGGCGATGACAGGGCAGATCCGAGAGGCTTATACGACTGTGACCCAGACGGAGCAAGAGAGCTGATCAGCTCAGGGAATCCCTGCA
>MIQA02002906.1:0-12098 GCA_001887855.2 Sclerospora graminicola | reverse complement strand
TATTCCAGCGAGCAAGTCGTCGATCGAGCAGGACGACTATAGCTATAATCCAAATGAACGGTTCATGGATCTATACGTCGTTATGCAGGGCAAACCGACGCCTGCTCACATGGCAACTCGACGACCCTGGAGTGCCGATCAGGTATGGGATCTGACGCCTCAGGTTCTTTCGGCGAGGCACAAGCTCGTTCCTCGCTTGTGGACCTGTCCGCCCGGATGGATTTTCCCAATTAGGTCGCCGGCGCCCAAGGACACGCAATGGTGGCCGCGTGTGCTGACTAAAGGAGCCATCGAGCTTCTGATCGATTCAGAACCTTGGGATATCCTCATGACGCCTATGCCCGGGTTGGAATTTTCTAAACGCCCCTACTTTTTTTATCTGCAGGGACATCTGGCCCTGTAGCAGTTGTAGGTACAGTATTTATGACTGGCTGATTTTTGCTTGGAAGCACCCAATCGGACTTAGTTAAAGATAGAAGGTAAATTATATTAATACTGTACTGAGTGATGATCCCCACAAAATACGCTCTTCTTTTACATCATTGGCTTAAATCGAGTCGGTGGGCACTTTGCTGAATTCTCACGGTTATAAAGTCGTAGATACGCGCTGATAGGCTAGTTTTGCCTACCTACAAAGTACCTGCCTTCAAACCGTGAGAACCACTAATATAAAACTGACCTATAAATAATCTTATTATTGGATCTCTTCTTAGATTCGATATTTGGATCCGAATCGGCTTCCAGGGTGGTTATAATAACTTCTAATCCTAATTTCACACAACAAGTATGAAATTAAACTGTGATGTTTACATTGAAATATCACAGTTCAGTTTCAGACTTAGTGTTCTGAAAGTAGAATATTGGTATTTTTTTATGTTTCTTATAACCGCTTTGAGAAAGATTTTGATACATTATGAATCTTAACACGTAATGCTAATGAAAGATTCATTAGATCAGTTTTATACTTCATGTTACTATGTTAGTCTAGGTCTAATTATACTAGTTAGCTCTTAACCATTTATAAATATAGTCACTCTTAAACTTACCTTCTTGTAGACACGTGGCCTTAGGTATATATATATTTAATAGACTATTTAATTAATTAAATAGTCTACCTAAAGTTTGTCTTAAGTAAACTAAGGAGGACCAAATTACATTGGGTCCTAGCTAATTACACCCTTCCTCACTGCAATTTATAGTGTAAGCCAGTAACAGCTAGCCTGTTACACCTGGTAGCACTTTGTGGTCAGTCTGAACGACCACTGTTGACGCGTTCCGCTCGTTAACCAGCGGAACGAAGGTTTAGGAGCCGCCCGGCTGTCATGGCGACGGCCAGCGATCGTGAGCGACAGCTCGCGCAAGATTTAGTTAGGGAAAACTTCCCTAATTGGTCCCAGAGAACTGTGGACACTGTTGTGGAGATGATGCGGACAGTAAGGCCCGAAAGCATCTCCATCCTCCGAGGTAAATCCCCGGAGGAAGCCTTGGACACGGTTTCCCGTTTCAAGAGGATGTATGTCGATCCTCAGGTGTGTTCCGTAATGTTACGGTCGCCATCTACAGCGCCCACAGCGAGTGCGAGCGTTGATGTGGTAAAGGCGCGGATTCCGCCCTGTACTGGCGAAGGGGGTAAACCCCTTCGTAGATGTTTGCAGAGATGGAAGATGCCATCTCTGCGCAAAAGATTGTGGACCCACGTTTACAAGCTTATTTCGCCACCATATGCCTAGGCAGTCGCGCCAGAGCATGGGCAATGAGCCGCAGATCCACTGATGGATCTGCGTTCCTGACGTTTCAGGATTTGAAAGCTAAGCTGAAGCTCCGGAAATGGAGCTTAGTTGCCGCGAAGAGTTCATGGAACTCAAGCAGCGGAAGCTGAGCCTACATGCGTACGCTCAGAAAATACAATATTTGTTATCAAATATTGTATATCAGCCGGTGCCTCCTGTCATGCAGGTCACTGGCTTTATGAAGGGACTGAATGACTGTCCCATTAAAATGAGTCTTTATCGGATTCCGCCAAAGACTCTGAGGGATGCTATCGACCAAAGCATCCGAGAGGAATTCAGGATGCGTTCAGCGTCAACGAATGCTGGGGTTAGTCGAAGGGCTCAACAGCCGTTCGACTTTAACATGCCGCCAGTGCAGCATGTTACTCAAACCAATTTCCCAAACAGACGAAGTTCATACTTCGTCCCGAGACACCAAAACCCGCGCCAGAGCGCGGGCGGAGGAGGTCCAGAACCGATGGACCTATCGGTTGCAGTTGCTTCGACACCGAGGCAACCGAAAAACAAGAAGTTCCTTCGCTGCAATAGATGCGCGAAAATGGGCCATTACGCCCATGAATGCATGGCGCCGCGGCCGGCACCACGCAGTCAGCGGACTGTCCAGTCCGCTGGTCGGCGTCATCAACAGGGGCAACCCTCTGTTGATGCAAAAAACGTCAACAACCAGTAGGGGCGGGGTACGGGTTATCTCACATGCCGACATCGGGCATGTGAGGATAATAGCCCCAGACGGGACTATGTCCTGTCAACGTGTGCAGGGTGAAGAGAAACCTCTCATCACCCTGGAGGTTAAGCCGCATGGAAACGATGTCCCCATGCGCGCTCTGTTTGACACAGGAGCGTCAAACAATTTCGTTAGAACTGAGGTTCTAACGTCGTTGAACTTCGTGGAGATTGAATCTCCACGAAGCATGTTGTCAGTCCGGTTTGCAACAGGTGCAACCGTGACTATACCAAAGCGTGTGATTCGCACACGCTTTGAGTTAGACGAACTGTCGTTCGAGGACGAATACATCGTCCTTGATCTTGACGACAAGTTCGATGTGATTTTGGGCATCCCTTGGATGTCCAAACATCAACCAACGATCGACTGGGTTAACCTGTCGATCGACTGCGGCGGTCTCACAGGATCTGATCACCCTGTGAGTAATCCGGCTGTATCTAATGATACAACCGCAGCGTCAGACAGTCTGGTGGGTAGCGATGGCACCACCAGGTCTGATCCGACTAGATCAGCGGATGGTACACCCGCTGATCAAAGTCCAGAGGGACTTACACACGCAACGAACGAGTCGTTGCGTGTCAGTAATGTGTGCAACACGGGTGAAAAACACTCCCGTGTTGAAGTTACTACTACGACCGATGACGGTCGTGGTATAGAGAATTTTCACACGGTGGGAAACACCCACCGTGAAAATAATGAAACCGTCACGGAAGTAAATGACTTCCGTGTCGAAAATGAAGAACTCACGACTGCTCTCAGTCGTGAGTGCATGAGCACCATGGTAGACAGTGGTCAGCATGAGGAGAGTGCCTTGTGCACGAGTGATGAACACCGTGCAACAGATCAGGCAACAGATCAGACGAGTGCGTCTGATCTCGCAGCTGTGTCTGTCGAGACGATCAACGTCTTGACGCAGACAGAGACTAAATTAGCTACCCAGGCTCTCAAACTTGACAACCCTCCGAACTTAAGTTCAGAGGTAATGGCCCTTCCAGCCTTGAGTTGGAAGAAGTTCGTAAAGAACTTGCGCAATGACCAGATCGACCAGATCTGCGTCATTGTCGCAACAGACGATGTCGTGGATATTCGTGAACGAATATCCGCTTTACAATTAGAAGGCATTGGGAACGAACCCGTTCCCAATGAAAAGACCAAAGTTCAGCGCTTTGAAGCTCAGAGCTGGGAGTCGCTTAAGGCGACTTCCCCGTACTACGAGGTACTTTGGGAATACGCTGACGTATTCCCAGAAGAAGTACCTTGTGAGCTCCCTAAAGATAAGGGAACTAGGCAAGAGATTGATCTCGTGCCTGGTACGAAGTACCATGTCACGTGGCAATGACCATTGCCGCGTGACCAAGTCAAAGCGATCGACGAGTTCTTCGAAACTCGTCGTAAGGCGGGACATGTGCGGGAGTCCACCTCACCGCACTCCAGTCCCACCTTTTGAGTAAATAAATCCACTGGTGGGTGGAGAATCGTTCATGCTTTCAATAAGCTTAACGCAGCTACGGTGCCGGCGCAGACGCCGATACCGCGGAAAGATGCCATCATTGATGGCATGAGCGGGAGCACCGTTTTCATTGCTCTCGACATGAGGGATGGTTTCTACCACATCTTCATGCGTGGAAAGGATATCCCTCTCACGGCTGTAAGCACCCCAAGCGGTATGCTTTGGAAGTGGCTTGTAATGTCACAGGGGCTTCGAAATGCCTCTGCTACCTTCAATAGATGCGTCACGCATCTATTGCGCCCGGTGCGAGAATTCGCAACGAGCTATTTTGACGACGTGTTCATCCATAGCAAGGCTGTGTGGTGTAGTCGCTCTCAGAAATTCTTCCTGAGACGCGAACACCCACGGGGGGCCATACGACTGACTGTCGGAGGGGGTACTCCATTTATCCGAGTCATGATCCGATCCGGCATCCGGCCGGCTGGATCGGTCACTTCCATCCGCTTGATCGTGACGACTCGGGTGTTCCATGTTGAAAGCTCACCTTGTGTACCCGTCAGTACTGGCGGTTGCGCTCTCTTGGTGGACCCTAGGGCGAAAAGTGTAAAATCCGTCGAATAGGGAGATGAGGGTTAGGACTAGGGGTAGCTCCTGGGCGGGAATCGTCACCGGGGAGCTCGTCGGGCAATATACTTGAACTTTGTATAGTGCCGGATGGACCGAGAATAATCAATCGGCCAGCTAAACCAATAATAATGAAGGGTGAATCCAAATGTGTATGTAAAGGGGAATCCAAAAATAACTCCACACTCTTCCACAGAAGGCCAAAATGTCACCACTTCCCAATACTTAATACCGTGTTCAAAACACGGGCGACTTGAAGTGAGTATACGAAGACGCCGCGACTCCCGGTCAGAGGACTTCCGGTGGGTTAACTTAACCTTCCCCGGGCAAACCAATAACAGCAAGAGGGGACCTTGTTAGCCCTCTGCTGTGAACCAATAAAAGCGACTTGTGTCTAAGAAAGCGAAACGTATACTGATTTATCCTATATCCAATACTCCCTTTTGTGTAACCTACCCCAAATAGCCCGGCTGACCAGTCATGTGTCTTACCCGAAGTAGCCCGGTTAACTCCGATTTTCGTGTATCCGCCTGGCCGGTACACCAACCCCAGATGGTACCAACCCGGCCGGTACACCGAACCCAGCTGGTACCAATTCGGCTGGTACATTGTACCCGGCCGGCTCGGCCGGATGGCCACCCATCCGAGCTCCCTGGCCGCTGGCGTTAGCACTTCCTTGGCAGCTTCTCATCCGATCCGGGTGCCTCCTTCATCCACTTGAACACTCATCTTCCTTCAGGCCCCTTTCGCTCATACTTTCCAACCAATCCGCCCCTCGGCCGTCTGACATCCGCGGTCGCTCCTTCTGCTTAGCCCGCTAGCCCAACTATCCACGCCTTCTGTCACGTTCGTCCGGCCTGATTCCAGGCCTGGCGCCATCCGGCCGCTCGTAGGTGTGCTCGGCGACGGCTATCCGGCGCCCACGCCCTTGGTCCATATTTCTGCCAATCAGAATGCGCCCTCTGGAAAGTACTTCACATTAATTCATAAGTCACTTTACCACAGCCGCCCCTGAGTCGCGTCACGGCCGCACAACGGTTGAGGCACGATCTCACCCAAACCCAATTGATCTGATCCCGTTTATCCATGCCTTGCTTTGGTACGTCGTCCCACTAATTTATTATGATTTTCGTGAACCCGGCCGGTCTCCTCACCGGCAAGCAAGCACGTCCACAGCTGTTGACTTTATCTTGATCTATTTCCAGTTTTGCAAATCGACAAGGACAACGTTTGTCGTCTCGTTCTCGTGGACGACGACTCGCCCGTCAGCGGGGTGGAAGTCGCAAAACCGCCGAAATCATCCCGTACTCCTGATCTGGTGCTATCGACCGCCGACGCTGAGACTGCGCTCCACGTTCACGGCCAGACTTGCGGCGACCGGGACGGATTGAAGGCTGCCGTCTCTTCCCTTCGGGCGGAGTTTCAATCCTGTCGGGCTGACTATGACGTTCTGTCGCAGAGATTCAAAACCTTTTGTGCGATGCTGGACCGCGTGGATCCCCGGATCGCTGAGCTGAAACTCAGTCGTCAACACGCAGAGGACGAAGTAACCCGCCTCAGGGCAATTGTGGGTCAGCTTACGGACGCCCTACAACGAGCCGCCGCGCCATCCGCCTCCATCTCCGAAGCGGCGGGGATGGAGAAAAGGCTGGAGACGTTGACCGCCCAAGTGGATAGCTTGGAGCACATCCAGGCTGACTTGGTCCGACAACTCGCCGCTGCCAACCGCCGGGCCGATGAAGCTGCCGTTCGGAGTCCTTCTCCGGGAACAAGTGATCTTCAGAAACAGGTGACCGATCTCGAGGGCCAAGTCGCCATCCTGACGGAAGAGCGAAACCGTCTCCGCATGCTGGAAGACGTGGTTTAGCCCCTCCGGACTGCCAATCAGGAGTTGGTTCACAGATCAAAACTTCAGCGTAAGTGCCTCTTCTCCTCTTGGGTTGTAACCCAGTCGCTTACAGTCTCCATGTCCTTGTCGCTCCGCAGTCCAACAGCTGGAACAGCTGAAACAGCAGTCCGCTGAGATCCCTGACATGTCCCGAGAACTTTCACACCTTCGCGTCCGACTCCGCCAGGTGTCCCAAGAGTTGGATAAAGTGCGGGGCAACCGAAACCACCTGCGCGACTCCAACGCTCAAGCCCTCCGCCAAATCTCTGATCCGGAGCAGCAGCTGCAGGAAACTACCTCCCGGCAACAGGAGCTGTGGTCTGAGCTCTACCGGGCCCGACGAGAAAATTTCGACGCCCATGCCATGTTGGCTCGGGCAGACCGTGTTTGCACTACCATGCTGGATAAGGAGGATCGTTTTAAGTCCTTGTTGTGTGAACTACAAGACCAGCTCGAAACGACTCGAAGCCAGACCGCTCCTCTCTTGCAAGCTCCCTTTACTGTACGAGAGTCCGTCTTGTCTGTCTTGGGGATGGTGGATCAGTGGAAAACGTCTCCGCCGAAATCATCCCAGTTGCCCGCTACAGCAGAATCAGGACCTGAGGAACTTCCTGCCGGCCCTAATCCGCCCCTTGCCGGTTCAGACTCCTCGTCCGCCTCGGTAGGATCGGGGGGCGGAAAACGTCCGGCCAGCTCTAGCCCTTCCTTGGCCGGTGCTGACCCGCCCAAACGGAGAAAGAAGAGCGAATCCTCCCCCTCGCGCCAATGTCCTCCGGGCAAGTTGGACAGCGAAGGAGAACTCGGGTCGGACAGCAATGACAGCTTGTTCGCGAGGCGGTCCGCTGCTGCATCTCCCCCTCTTTCACCAGGTAGAACTAATCTCACCTCTAGTTCATCCTCTAGCTCCGAAGAGGACTCGGAATCCGGTCCGGCCGCGTCGCCATCCGGCTCGGCAGCCGCTTCACCATCCGGCACCCGGATCAGCCTTCCGTCTGATTCTTCCTCGGACTCGAGGCCGTCCTCCCCTTCGTGCATCTATGATGACGACGAAGAAGACAAGGAGTACGACGACCAGCAAGTATGCGCCGCCTTATCCCGCACTCGCGCGGATACCCGTCGTCGCCTCTCCAATTCCGGTGGCCGAACGACGAATCAAATGGAACCCGATCAGATTATGCAAACTCCGCCGCCGGCAGGTTTTGGCTCGGGGGGAGCATTAGCCGTCTGATCTCTCCTTGCCTTCCGGCACTGTCGACACCCCGACCGCTCAGGTCGCTCGTACCTCGAGTTCCAACGGAATAGCTGAGGAGAAGGTGGAAGACAACGAAGAGGACATCCCTGATCAGTGGTTATCTCCTCCCGACCTGAGCGATCCAGAAGCACCTCTCTCCCAAACTCCGGCCAAAATCCGGCGATCAGCTCCGGCCGGGCCACGTCCCAAACGTCGACCCAACCGGCCGGCGGCCAAACCCAAGATCCGGAGGAGCACTCTACCCCTTGCGCCCTCTCTTCCTAAACTTCCGCTTCTGTGGTTACCGGGCGGGCGCTTCCCCAGTGGGCGGATCGGTCTGCCATCCTACCTTGGCAGGTCCAGCAGCTGGGAAATGTAAGTCTCGCTGATATCTCCAGTTCTCAGCTCGCTCACTCCCTATCCCGTCCGCCTCTCTGGATGTTCCCTCGATCCCGCAAGACGCCTTCATTAGTGACCTGGCGCCCCGACCTGATGGGGTCGGGCGCCATCGACGCACTTATGAAGACCAAACCTTGGAAAATCCTGAACACTAAGATGCCAGATATGGGACTTCCGTCCAGCCCATGGTTTACGGAATTCAAGGCGAGATTTCAGGATTTCGCTGTGGCTCATGCTTAGGCCATCTGTGAGTCTACCCACTTTGTGTACATTTCTGCAGAGGATAAGCGAGTGAACGAATCTCTCCGCACGTATTCTTCTGCCCGGAAGAATCGTCGGGGGCGAGCTACCGAGGCGTGGGTCCGTTTATGTACGTTCATCATGGAGGGTATCCGAGATTGTAATTGCAAGTTGGAGCTGTTTCTCTTCCCGTTCATGCTCCATCTACCGAACCAAGGTGCGGAGATGCAGCGGAGGGCGGAACGTAGTACCCCGGCCTGGGCGCGCGGGATCAGACTACCTCCATTTCCAAATCCCTGGAGGCCATTGACCAGCAAGATCCTTGGCGCAATCAGTACCGCAAACGGCTCTCCGACCACCGTGGACTCCGAGTGGCTTGGCTCCGCGGCAAGTACAATCGTCCATAGGGATGAGCAATCGGGCTTACTTTTTCTTTCGTTTCCTTCATTTCCCTTTCAATATATCCATCCGTGCTTCTTTCATCCCCACTCCAAGCATTTACTTCGACTACTAACCGCGATTAGTCTCGTCCAGCCGACTTGGGGGTCCGCCTAGAGGGACCTTTTGTTGCAGCAGGGCATCTCTTGGTCTGAATGACCTGTTCCTAGTCCCGGTCGTCATATTCCTCTTTTACGGGACGTCTGGATCCTGGCGAATGGTTCTCGTACCTAGTGGCCGGTTTGATTATCTCCGATAGCTTGTTCATCTCCGCCAATCCGTCCAACAATCCTGGATCCGAAACGGTGAGACCGATCTGATCTCGCATGGCCAAGGTGGCCAGATGGTCTGCGCTGTTGTTCCACTCTCGTTTGACATGTAACAGTTCATGTTCCGGCCATTTCCGCAGGGCGGACATGACCCGATCGTTCAACAGTCTCAGCCGGGGCGCCTTGCAATCTATCTCTCCTGTGATTTGCCGGATCACCAGATTGGAATCACCACATATGATGATCCGCCCCTGCGTCCGGCCAGCCAGCAGATCTAGGCAAAGTAAAAGCCCTCTGTACTCCGCTTCGTTCACAGTTATGCCAGGCGTGAAATCCGAGGCGGCCGTGACCACTTTCCATTCGGGCAACTTCCACACAATAGCACTATAGGCCCCGACTCCCTTCTTTACACTCGCCGACCCGTCAAAACTCAAAACCATTAATTCCTCCGTGGGTCCCACTGTTGGCGGCGGTAATACGATGGATTGTCGAGGCTGCTTCCGAGGCGCTATCGCTATCAGTGCTTCCTCCACTTCTGCCCTTGGGGTAATGCTGGCAGCCAGCGTGCCCAGTATCTCCTCTTCTCCCTTAGTACACTTAATTACTTCGAGGGACCACTGAGACAGCAGAGCCGCCCATCTACCCAGCCGGCCGTCAATTCCATTCGCCGTCAGGAGCCATGATAGGGTCGACCGTCTAGATAGTACCTTGATAGGCCGAGACACCAACATAGTATAACACACATCCAAGATCCGCAATAAGGCCAAAACTTCTTTATCCACTAATCCGTAATTAACTTCATTAGCCTTCAGGGTCCGGCTGGTGAATGTCACGGGACAGTACACTCCGTCATGATCTTGAACAAGGGCAGCTGAGATGGCCCATTTGTTAGCGTAGATGATGACCACAGGAACCTTATTAACATCGAAATGTTTCAGGACCGGTGTAGTCGCCATCTTCGCCTTCAACATGCCAAAGGCTACCATCGCTCGAGTCATGTGGTCGTCCGGGCCGGCCGCGCAGGAATCCGGCAGCCGGCCGCCTATCGGGGTAGAGAAGGGCGCCTTCTCATTGGCCAAAATAGCTGACAAGGTCGGCATCCCATTGGCTGATATTGCCGGCCCGGCTCGCGTTTCCGCTTGCCTATCCTGCTCTCTCAGCTTGTGGTAATCCACCTCCCGTAATTCATACAAAACCGCCGCATAGACTGCGAAATCCTCATGAACCGACTGTAATAATTCAGGCTGCCCAAAAAGGATTGCATAGCCTTTAGGGATCGCGGGAAAGGCAGATTACTCAAGGACTCCAAATCCTTTGGATTAGCTTCCAATCCGGCAATCGAAACCTGATGGCCCAAATAGGTCACCTTAGTCTTTCCCCAGAAACTCTTAACCACACTAATCGAAAGATTCCACTTTTCACACGTAATCATCAACTTCTCCACTTTGTCACACAATAAATCCCAGGTAGTGGCCGTAACGAGAATGTCATCAATGTAAGACCGCCGCCCCAAAACGGAAGGTTTTGGGTCGGGGTCCGGGTCACCTTCGGTGAACACGTCTCCGACCAGAGCCGGATCTTGATCCGCCTTGATCTTGAAGTGTCCATACAGCGCGTTATCTATCAGCCGTTGATAAATCTGCGGGGCATTCTTCAGACCGAACGGCATCCGGTTCCACTCGAACAACCCGAAGGGCGTCACGAACGCAGAGATCTCCCGTGCACGATCGGTCATAGAGACCACCCAGAATCCGCTAGCCATGTACAATGAGCAATACCACAAAACTCTATCCAAGTCCTCCAGCAAGTCGTTTATCAGCGGCATCGGGTAAACCATCAGCTTAGTCAGCCTGTTCACCAGCCGGTAGTCAATACACAACCTTATATCCACCCCATTCTTCTTGATAATAATTACAATGGGCGAAGCCCATGGCGAGGTGGACGGCTGAATTATCTTGGTGGCCAGCAATCCCTTGATAAGCTCTGACAGCTTTTCCCGATACTGGGGGGCAACTCTTCGGCACCTTTGTGCAACCGGCTTGGCGTCTCCCACATCAATGTCACATACCGCCCCATGGGCGGCCGGAGGAAGTGCGTTTCCTGGTCCGATCAGCAGATGTCGTCTTTTCCATATGATATCCTTCAGCCTGCTGATCTCTTCCGGGGTGTTCACATCCGGGTCTCCCACTTGCAGATCGTCAATAGTAACCGCCGGGGGGCAGGGGGTTACCTCAGGTAGCACCGCCATCTGATCCTCCATGCCTTCAACATATAGCTCGCCCCCTTCATGAATGCAGACTTGGTCAGCTTCGACTACTTCGGGATCCTGATCGGCCGGCTGGGTCGATCCGCCTTCGGCTATTTCCGAATTTTGATCGGCCGGCTGGGTCGATCCGCCTTCGGCTACTTCCGAATCCTGATCGGCCGGCTGGGTCGATCCGCCTTCACCTCGGTCATCATACCATCCGCCATCGGGGTTGTCCTCACATATGGCTCTGCTTTGTCCCTTCTCCCGATTCCGTCGTTCGTCCGTCTTCCTCTGGGTAGGAAAAACCAGTTCCGCTATCGGGGCATAGTCTCGGCCAATACGTTCAGCCGGATCCGGCGACGGCCGGCTCTGCGTCAATATTTTAGAAGGGGTCCGGTACTCGGGTTTAGCCACCATCGGTGTCTGGTCCTCTTCTAATTCTTCCTCTTCGCTGACCAGATCGGTGGTTGCCTGAAAAGCCAGGTTTTGCCACTCGATATAGCGTCTTGAGCCAGTAGTGACATAGCCCGGCCGGCGGGGCACCTTGTCCTCGGCCAGCCACATTCCAATAATCACGTCTTCATGCAAGGTGAGGGGCCTTTCAGAGATGTTGGTCACGCTTATAGAGTTGAGATGACCACCTCCTTTAACAAACGAGGGTACCCAGCACTCGCCCCTTGTCAGCCATAACTTACTCCGCCGGTCGTGTGGTCGTAACATTACTTCCACCGCTTTTCCAACTGGCACCGTTACAAACTGACCTAACTTGAGGAACTGGACGTGGGCACCATATAGGG
>MIQA02002905.1:0-41543 GCA_001887855.2 Sclerospora graminicola | reverse complement strand
TATCGAGTTGGTCCCTCACTTGAGTCCAAATAAACGCAACTGTCTCCGCAGGTGACTGCTTCCAGCCGTCAAATATGACCTTGTTTTCTGACTTGCCATAGCCAAGTCTTGCAGATACTACACCCTCCCCACCATAAACGACGGAATTGTTTTTCGGAAAGCATTTGTTTGGGTTCCATACCGGTTCATCATTGCCTTCGCAACCCGATCTCTCAAGTCAGGTTAAGATCTGGTTATAATACTTGTCTTGAACTGGTCGAGGTCAGAATCCTGAACATCCTCTCACTTCCAGTGACTTGCCCATTTGGCCTATAGCATCTGTGCATTTTTACAACTCCAGAAAATATGTTCCATGTCCAAACGTACTGGTATATCGGAAATTTAATGGGCAGCCATGATCTGAACCGGAAAATGTAAGCTGTAGAGTTGCGAGCCTGTAGTGGACCCACAACTGATAATCAGTTAACATGTGTATATACATACCAGCTGACGCACCATTAAAACAGCTTTATTTAGTAGTAGTAGTAGTAGTAGTAGTAGTAGTAAAATGTAGTCCAATTAGTCTTAACTATTAGCTACTATGTACATATGAAACCTAGTATGTAATATAGGCTCAGAACGTATGGAATCTATGACTTGCACTCTCTGAGTATCACATGGTCGGGAAACGTGTAGCTTTCTCGAAACCGGCGCTAACCACTTGTTTGAAGCTCGATATGGTAATGGAGATGGTGATGGAGATGGTTCTGGTGCTGGCTGATAGTGGAATAAGCTTTTCTAAACTAACTTGAAGTCGGATCCCCTCCTCTCTTGTATCTCTATTGGCCTTCTCAAACTCGGCTACCGTTGCTATCTGCGCCCGTCCTTGCTCCCAAATGAACTGTAAATGTTCGTGCTCATCCTTGACAATGCCTTGATACACAACTTGATTTCGTAGTTGCCATAGCCAAGTCGTGAAAATTCCACATAGACCCTTCCAGATTCTGTCGAAAGACTCCAGAAAGACATCATCGGTTCTTCCATTTCGGTGCATCATCGCCTGAGTCAATAAATTACCTAGTGGGGGTGCTGTCTTGTAGAGTATATGTTCTGGGTACTTGTTCACCTCTTGAGCCGTAATCTCCACTCCTAACCATTGCTGTAAGAGCTTCCGCCAGATCGCTTTTGCTCGCCGACAATCCCACATGATATGAAATATATCTGATTTGTGCCCATTACACCGAGAGTCCAATAAACACCTTCCTTCGTACTTGTGTCTCGGGATAAATGTGTTTAATTGCATTGAAATCATACGGAACATAACCCAAACCTGATAATCAGTAATAAATTGTCATGAGACCATACCTGGTTCGGTTCGATGTCTTGGGCACTGTGCCACCAGTCACTGTCGTTACAATTCCTTTTCCATTTAGCTATGAGTTCCTTCAAACCCGTCGCTACGCCCCTGTGATAAAGCTTACGAAACTGTTTCCGCAGAGATCCTGGTATCTTGTATACCGGGATAGAGTCTGTGATTCCCCATCCAATGTAATGGAACTTCGGGTGAGCACGAAAAACCAGTGTTCTATCAGTACTGTCGGCCTCCAATTCTCGACTCATACAATTGTGTGCATCAATACTCCAGTGGATACCATTCAGTTCTTGTTTTACTTCCACCCATTGAGCTCCATCCTGACTAACACCTTTGAGCCGTCCCGACTCATCAACCTGCCAGTCAAAATCCTGTAATAGATTAGGCCCTCTGCACATTGTTATTGGCGGCGAATCTCCAATGAACTCGCCAATCCCCACTCGTGAAGACGCTAGCACTATTGCACTCAACCACCTGCTTATTTTAGCCCTGGTGTGGGACTCTGGTCCAAGGCTTACAACCTGCCATGTAAAGGTAGAGGAAGTTAGTCGTTCTATTCCTAATTCGCGTATTGTCACCATCGGGATCCGATCATATTTTATCGCCGTTAATACAGGGGCTCTGGTTTCTGGAATCCACGGATTGTCTCCCCAGTTGTACGTTCCCCAAAACGGCATCATGTGAGCTGGCAATAACACATGGAAACTATAAAGTTCTAGGTCAATCTCTATGGTGAACCGTTCCCCTTGCAATAACGTATGAGCCTTCCGAAGCAACTTCTCCTCTTGGATGCCCATCAATCGTGGCAGATACTGTATCGTGTATAATTTCAGTGCCGACGCCTGCGCGGGATCCGGTCCTAGCCATTCACAAACCTCTCTTGCCACATTAACTTCCCGCTTTTATGAGTTCCACCCACTGCCTTACATAATGAATAACCTCTAAGTGGCGTGAAACGTACACTGGTGTGGTCACGGTGGGCTGGCTCCAATAAATCGATCCAGGCACGCTGATAACAATCTGGGGCCGCAATCAACCACTGAGTAGCAGTTTTGAGTCTTTGCACTCTTATTGCCACCGGAATCGAAATGAGGCCGACCCCTCCTGCTCCTTTCGGTGTAAACAGCAAATATGGCGTTACTTTATGGCGACATGATTCGGTGCTCGTCGAATTGCCCCATATGAAGTTCTTTTGAAGTTGTAGCAATCGATGTAACCCCGCTTCAGTTGGTTCAAACATCTTCGCCGTAGAGAGTATGGGGGGTCGTGCGATCGCGTTGAATAGTTGCACGCGTCCTGCTACTGCAGTGCTACACTTGGCTGCCGTAGCCAAACGGCGTTGAATGCTTCTGATTCTTAGAGTCCAATTCTTCTCTCTTAAGTCAGTCCAACCGAATTGATACCCCAGGTATCTTACTGATTCTCCTACCGGTAATACCGGTAAAGTGTACCACGTTGTTGGTACTTGGGTTGCTTGTAAGAAAAAAACTGACTTTTTGCCGGCTGAATTTTGAGTCCGGCCAATTGTCCAAAGCGTTTCACCACCTGTAATACTTGTGGGACCTGTGATGCTTTTCGTACAAAAACCGTGGAATCGTCCACAAAAGCTGAAAACGGATGCTCTACCGCCATGTCAAATTTGAATGGTTACACCCCTTGCAATTCAAGAGCTTGGGAGATCGCCAGTCCTAGCGGCTCCACTGCCAGGATGAAGAGTAATGGTGCTAGCAGACATCCTTGACGGATGCCAGAGCTCACCCTAATTGGACGTGAAAACGAATTATTTACGTAAAACTCTGCCGTTGTCTCATCATGTAATCTCTCCATTAATGCAATAAATTGCTCTGAAAATCCAAAAGCCGAAAGTACCAAAATTAAATACTAGACCCGACCGTGGTCGAGAGGTTATACTGCTCACTTCGGGACCGGCAGGTCCCGGGTTCGATCCCGGGCAACCAAGTTTGTTTGGATTGTAAGTATAATGAAGACGTATTCAACCAAAATTAAATATTGCCTGTCCACTGTATCGTAAGCCTTGCTAAAATCCAAAAATAATACACCCGCGCTATCGTTTAATTCTTGCGTTTGAGAATGTTCATATTTCCTCAGGGTTGCCTTCATCATGATAACTGCTTTGTCCATTTTTCTACCAGCTACAAACCCTTGTTGGATGTCTCCAATTAAGTATCCCAAAAACCTTTGCAATCTCCGTGCTAATATTTTAGCAAATAACTTATATCCTGTTGTAAGAAGCGAGATTGGTCTATAATCCAGGGCGTCGTTTAAATCACCTTTTTTTTGTAAAGGTATGACCAGCGCTTTCATGAAAGACTTTGGTGGGGATGCTCCACGTAAGATATAATTACATACTACCAGTAACGGATCCACCATTAAAGACGCGAAATCCTTGAAAAAATCATTTCCAACTCCGTCTATTCCAGCCGCCCTTCGTCGTTCCAAACTTTTGATTGCCCAATTAAGTTCATCTTCTTGAATTTCTCTCATCAGATCCAAGTTTTGTTGCTTCGTGACTTTCCTGTTTTCTGGAATTTTCATGAATTGCAAAAGATTGGCTTTGAACGAGCTTGCCGGTACCTCTCGGTGACTGCGACCTAATATTGATCGCCAAGTCAGGGCAAATTTATCCGGAATAGAGTCATCTCGCATGAAGTGCTGTCCGGTTGCTTTAGACATTTCCGACACCGACTGATCTCGCTCTCAAACAGCTGTCCTTTTGAAAAGCCAACGCACGTCCTCCAGTGTTCTATGAAGACGTTTTCCCTTTCTAAATCTTCGTTCTTGTCTCATCGCATTTGATATTCCTGCAATTAATTGTGTTCTTGACGTGGCATTATCGTAGACTAGCTTTTCCAATTGATGAACTCTTCTCTTCCTCCTTCTCGCTAATCGCCTCTTCGTCGAGAAAAAAAAAATCAAGGATATTGGATACACACGTATCCCAATCCGACGCTGCTCTGACACGATCCACATGCTTCATCAGAGTGGATTCGACCCCTGGTGTACCAATTAATTCTTTTGAACCCTTGAAGGGGTATATCGCAACGCGGCGTTTTCCAATGCTCTGAGGTGGTTCTGGGTCTTTCAAAAATAGCGACACTTGATTGTGATCCGAATATATCTGGGGAAGCGATACATCTACCCAGGAAACCCACGGCATCCAATACCCCGAGACATAGAATCTGTCTATCCTACTTGCTTGCCCTCCTCTCCAATATGTGAAGTGGTCCATTGGCTCCAAGTGTATATCCTCTAGTGCCGAGCCGATGAGCATCCGTGCATCTTCTAGCCGTCGGTCCTGGACAAATCTTTGTAAACTCAAACTCTCGGGACGTAGTGATCTTGTTCCTCCCATGCGATCAATCACCGGCATGTCGACGCAATTAAAGTCTCCTCCAATAATAAATTTCAATGATTGTTTTGGGATGACATCACCAAGATCCGCATAAAATTGTTCTTGTAACTTGACATCTCCCGATGGTCCGTACACATTAGCAATTACTGATCCCCTCCATTCAATCGCTATGAAACGGTTTGACCATTTGTGTTTCATCCATGGTCGTACGTCCTCTGCAATATCTGGTCTAATTAAAATTCCCACTCCCCCTTGTTTTAGAGGAAACCTGCTCCAGTACGAAAATTCAGTAGTCGACGTTAGCATTGACTTTCCCCATAATTGTGACCAATTCGTAACTGCAAATTCATATTCATGTTGGGTTGATACATGTGTCTCCTGTATCAACGTAAAGTAAGCTTGTGAATCCTTCACTCCCGACCTCCATGCCACCATCCAGTCACGAATGGACTCCTTCTTGAAACCCCTGACATTTTGCGTTATGATGTGGGGGGTTTGTAATCTCTTTGTATCCATCTCTTCCTTCACTTCCGACCTGTATTCCAAATCATGCATAGTCTTCAGCTTGACATATGCATCTGATTGATCTAGTTGAAAATACCCATGATTTGGGAGGTTACCTGTTGAGGAGCCCTTAGTACTGGGCACCCTGCTGGGTATCATCAGAGACTGTAACTCTTGGAGGTACCTCCGATTGGATGTAGTGAGTAATGTCCTTCCACGCATTTAGTTGCCCACTTTCCACTGCTCGCACTTTTTCGAGTATCCCGGCTTTAGGGTGCTTGTCTTGAAATGTCTTTGTATCATTGTCACAATCGAATCCACTGGGTGATGATCTTCACTCACCCAAGCTGCTAGTGCCTCGGCAAACAGGTGCGCGCAGAGCAAATTTCTGGCCAGTTTTAACATCTGCTTTGGTGCCAGCAATTTCACCAGTAGGTTTCCCCCATATTTTGCCTTCCGCAAGCGTGTCCACTCCTGGGAACTGGTCATGATTGCAGCTCTGGCTGCTGGAGTTGCCACTTGGTTGTACCTTCTTTCCCATACTTCAAACCACCGAGCCGGAATCTCATTCATTCCATGCACTTTTCCTAATGAAACCATTTGCATCCAGCACTGTTCTCGCCATAATTTCGTCAGTTCGTCTAGTACAGACTGATCAATGCTCTCCAAAATGTGATACGCCCCTGGAACATCTTTGAGTAAGTGTAGAATCCTGTTAGATTCATGTTGAGCTGCTTTCATCCAGATTGATTTTCTCGAGTTCGCTTTCGGAAAAATAATTCCAGTGTTCTTCTCCCACGCTAGTTTTACTCTATCCCACATTTGTAGGCACTCTTCCTTCGTTCTATGATCCATATCAAGCTCTTCATCACTTTTCGCGAAGTCATCGATTAGTTCCCGTTGAAGACATTGTTCAGGTTCTTGTTCTGGTTCCCTGTCATGCTGGTCCCGTCGGCAGACCCGTTTATTGCTATAATCGTCTGGCGCATCGATAGATTCCATCCCATCTTGGCTAGTCGAAACATCCGTTGGAATATATTCCGAACTAGACGCCGATTGTTGCATCAATAGCGGGGGGGGAATCATTGAGGTTCATCCAGATCTTATTCACCCACTGATGTAATATTGGTTCTACTATACAGTAGCGTTGCATATAAGCATCCCTTGTCCGTCTATCCGTAAAATCTGCTTTCAGGAGCTGCTCCTGTTCAGGAAGTGATAACCTCGTTACTGTTTCGGTCAGGAATCGTAACAATTCTCCCATTCGTGCATCTTTTGTTGCAAGGATTTGTGAGATCTCACACTTGAGATCGTGATGGATGGTTGGGCCATCCAATCTATCAAAAATATCATCCATATCACCCTCCCATCCATCAGGATCCCATGGTGAAAGGTTGCCATATTGAGATGGCTGCGATTCTGACGTATTTTTGTTTCATTATCTGTACTTCTGATAGTGTCCTTGTCTGGCATGTTGTTCGATACGTGTGGGGTCAAGTGGTGGCTTTTCGCCTCGCTGGTCTCTTTTACCTGTTCCTTACATGCCTCCACTTTCACGTCTTCGAAGTCATCATCTTCACTTGTGACCACTTCCATAATTTCATCTTCAATATATGCTTTGGCCCTCCGCCCCCATAGTGCTGAGTAATGTTGGCCTCTGAAGTGTAGCACTAGAGGTAGAAGTTTATCGTCTTGTTTTGTTGCCGCGTGAATGCACTGTTCCGACACTTTTTCAATAAATGCATCCAGAGTTATTGGGTACTCCCCACTCATAGCGTAACTTCTTGCCTTAACTGAGCGTACTGATACTTGCTAAAGTATCGTTGCTCCCCCATGCTGTTATGGGAACCCCATCTGATAATTTGAAACCGCTCTGAGCAAATTCCCTAAAATATTGCTGGAATGCTTTCTTTGATTCTGTTGCAGAAATTCTTGGGTAGCCCCTTCCTAATCCGAGAAGTGTCTGCTTCCTTATCCCTGGTGGAAATTTGATATCGAAATCCATCATAGCTCTTTCCAAGCTTCCTTCCTTTATGTGCGTAGCTAATTGTTCCAAAATGTGTGATAACTTTCCACTCAATACTGATGACGTCAACGCCTGCCTGGTGACCGCGTACACCTGGCAATTACCAGTTGCGGGAGTCTGTACCGGCCGTAGTGATAAAGCCGCTAACATGTCTGTCATTGTTTTGGTTGTGTTAGGACTTGGTCGTTTCATCGTCTCCAACCATGAAAAGTCTAAATCCCCTTCCAACTGTTGCACTTCCTCATTAAACAATTCTATTGATTTTTTAACCTTGCCTTTAGACACTAAAGAAGCAGTGTTTTTCTTCTGTACAGTATCTTCTGGAGCCTTCTTACTGCTTCGTCCTGACTTCTTCCGGGGAGTTTTGTTTACTTGATCGGCATCTTGTCTCTCTCCATCCAACCTGGGCTTATTTTCATCCTTGACTGCTTCTTCTGCCGAAAGCTTCTTCCTCAAACTCGGACGACTGTCCTGTTTTTTCTTGTGCGTGACCATAATCCACGAGGTGTCATCGTTATCCCTTTTGACTCGGGGGGGTCCTTGTCTTCTGTCGATTCGTTTCGTGAAGCTTCCTGATCCTCTTCATTGTAGTTGAATTGTTTAGTCTGCTCGCGGTCACAACTGGCATCCGGTTGGGCAGTATCTGACCTTTCTGTGATGTCAGGTTTCATGTTGTCTTGCCTTGCACGATTATTTTCCACTTGATCCTTCAATTCTTCCATGCTACGGAATGTTGGTGCCGGCAACTTTAATTTCGCGAGTGCTGCTGGTGTGACTTGTATGCAATTGGTTTTGATTAGATCATCCAATGGGGTCAAACATTTCCGCATTGGATGACCAACTTCTCCGCATCTCAAACACTGTTTACGCCCTTTCATAATTGGGTGTTCCACAACTATCATCATATTACACCATAAAATCCTTTTAACACCTTCCAATGCCGGTGGGCATGTATCTTCCTCTACAATTAGCTCCCACGAGATGGATGTTTCTGAAAACGGACCACTTTTAGTCATCTAACTGAAATTCCATACCCAGTATTGAATGTAAAAATCCCGTCAATTTCAACAAATCTACCGCTCTTGTTACGTTCTTCAAAATGCACGAATAAAATCCTTGTTGACCAAAACCTTCTCCATTCTCATCAACTTGTTTATCCCATACCGTCTTCCCCTTAGGTCGCCGTTCTTGATGGAGATTTTGCAGCACATGGTCATAGCGGTGAAAGGGAACCTTTACTCCTGCAAAGTTTTTCGCCGTTTCCCTTGTGAAAAAATGGAAATATAGCATGTGATTACTACCATTGTAGCTTATGTTCTTGACCTGTGCAACCATTTTCCACAGCTCTGGGCTACCAGCACCTCGCGTAGTCGCTGCAGTCGCTATACTCTCTTGTATGCTCCTCGTACTAAGAAAGGCCTCTTTGATTGGACTTTCCCCACGCAAATCCATCGTCAAGCAACCTTCCACCTGTGCTCTGATCGTGTGCACAAGGCGTACTTGGTCGTCCAGTTTCATTATTCTCTTGATAAATTGTAGCAACCTGCGTGCTACTATATGTCCCTCTACCAGTCCTTGTACAATCTTCCACTCATCCACCGTACCCGGCCTGATTTGCAACGGGGCAAATTTTCCATATTCCTTTTCGCAAATCGCCCTTAGATGTGATATTTGTTCCAGCGCAAAAATCTCTGTTTTGAACAGGAACGTCTTCTGGGTACTTTTACGCTGTCCATTCTGTTCTTTTGGACCGGCCACTTTGGAAACCCACCCTTGGAGCGGTTGAGGTAGGCTATCTGCTGTCTTCACCTTCTCCTGTCCAATTAACTTCCACAATAATGTCTCCAATGCTTGATTGGAACGCTGAGCCACTAAAGACGTAGCAACCACTTGCTGACGCCACACCTTCCAATCATGCTTATTTGTGACGACTAATAGTTCAAACAGGTCTATTAGTCGTTCCAGTTCTAGTGTTTTTAGCTTCGGTAGACGTTGTGCAGCCTGTGACAACCGCGACATAGGTCCTTTGGCCTTTATAAAAATTGAATTGTATAATTCCTGCATAAGGTCCTTCCATGACTGAAGTATAGGCTTCGTATTTGGCGTGTGTTCCAACGCCGTTTTTAACGCCTCCGCCATGTTCGTTGCTTCCATGTGAAGGGACAACTGCTCTTCCATTTTTGCTTGATCCTGTGAATCTTGTTTGTCTGCAGTATTCTCATCCTGTGATCGCACTGTGAGCGTCATTTGCTCTCCTGCAGGTGGTGACGAACTCTGCATGTTGTTCATCATCTGCGTACGCGTGTTTATTAGTTGGAATACATCGGCCGGTGCTACTGACCGTACGCCGACCGATATACTCCCATCCGTCTGGTTGTTGGTTAGCTCTGCCAATACCGGCGGACTACCGGTATCCACTTCCATCGCTTCAAACTCTGATTGAACCGATGGTACCGGTATCTGTACCTCATGCGTCTCTTCATCCGTCGCTTGTTCCTGCGACGTGTATTCCACGTCTGAGCGTTGTGATTCCTCCACTATCTCATTCACGATTCCTCGGTCTGAGGTGGAAACATGGATATGAAGAAGCGGGTCCTTCGAGCTTTTGCTCTGTTGCGGCCCCGGGTCTTCTAATGACCCCGGAGTCCTATGCATTTCCAGTATCTTGATAGCCCTAAACCCTTTCGACTTGAAAGGGGCTGTTATTAAGCAAATTTAGAACTTCTTGAAGTATAACATACAGTGGTGGAAAGAACTATAGGACCACAGATTTTTTTTGCGTTTTACTTGTAGACGATACTAGAGGACCTACCGACATTGGAATTTAACCAATCATAATCGTTTTTAAATATCGATGTTGTAGTGCCTTTGTTTTATCAATCGGAGAAACACCGAACCTGGAAAATTGACCCGGCAAAAACAAAAGACCGTAACAATATAAATCAAAATAAATGGTTCAATGTATATTAATAATGATTGCTAGTAATTTATCTTACTCCCACGACTCGTAATAACTGCATCACATCATTTTTGCATCGACCGGACTAATTTTATGGTGTATTCCGAGTCGATTCGCTCCCAGTGTTGAAGTATCGCAATTTTCTGGTTATTGATGGTATCAAATTGCCTCCCTACACCGTAAACACGCCTAGCAAGTAGTCCCCATAGATTTTCAATTGGATTCAGATCAGGTGATAATGCTGGCCACGGCATAACATCGATATTGTTGAATCTGAACCACTCAGTTGATACCTTCGAACAATGATTTGAAGCGTTGTCCTGTTGAAAAATCCAGTTTGACTGATGGGATTGCACTACAAATGGTAGTAAATGGTCTTCAAGGGTCCTGCAATAATCACCACTCTTTTGATTTCCCGAAAGAATAGCTAAACTGGACTTTCCCTTGCTTGAAAATGCTCCCCAAATCATCAACGACCCTCCACCTGACTGTCGCATGGAAAAATACTTTTCTCCGTTATCAGATCATGCCAATAAAACTGAAAGCCGTCAGGACCATCCAAATTATTTTTTTTTCGTCGGAAAATATAATATTGTCCCATTGATGATCCCACGTGACCTCTCAGTTGCCCACTTCAACCGCGCCTCAATGTGATGCTTTTTCAACTTTGGAGCACTTTTCTTCTTCTTGTACTGGACTGTACTGTGGGATCATTGGAAAGCTCATTTTTGATTGTACGACTGGAGACAGGAAGCTTTAACATTTTTTGAAGCTGTCCAGAACTGTAAATACCTTTCCTTGCCTCTCTGACCAACAATCGTCGTGAAGCGTCGCTCAGTATTTTCGGTCTTCCAAAACTTTCCCTACTCAGTAGGATTGGACAAAAAATTATGAACTACTGTTTTCGAACGATCAATATTCTTTGCAATCTCTCTTTCACTTTTTCCAGCTGATTTTAATGCGTTGATCTGTCCTTTTTCGAAGTCTGAGAGAGTCGAGCCTCTAGGCATCTTAAAATTAAAAACAATAACTTCAAAATTATATTTACATATACGTTAGGTTAGTAGGTATAACATATAAAAATTAGAACGAAAACGCATCTGTACCTTGAGATATTCGCAGTCAAAAATGCTGGTCCTATGGTATTCGCCAGGTCAAGTTAGCAGGTTACGTGTTTTTCAAGATAAGGTGCTCTGACTGGTAGTAGAAAGGCACCCATAAATCTATATTTTAATACGATTATGATTCGTTGAATTCCAATGTCGGTAGGTCCTCTAGTATTTCCTAAAACGCAAAAAAAATCTGTGGTCCTATAGTTCTTTCAACCACTGTACTGCCATCAAAAACGTGAGGCTTCGTATAGATGAGCATCCTGTCCGCATGCATGCGTAACAGACTGATCTGTTACAGACACACTCTGTGTGACGAAGCACACAATAGGTGAGGAACAAATGTAACATTTGTTCATATAGTTTAACTTATATTAGTGGTTATCATGGCATTTACGTAGAACGGCGTATGGGTTAGTCGAAGTATGCATAGAATTGTAAATGGCAAACATAGTGTGTGGCAAGAACTCCACTATTTAAAGGATGCGCGTTTGGACGCAACATGTCGCGCAGAACGCAGTTAACCCGTTCTGTTTGGCTATCGGTTTCCGAGTTGTGCACCCAAGAGAGAGAACGTTTCTTGCCAGAAACGCCCCGTAAATCTCGGCAACTATCCGAGATTATGTTCTCTGGCATCCGGCATCCGTGCAAACGGAATGACGAATATCCGCGCTGTTATTCGTGATGAATGAAAACCCTCTTGCTGAAGCGATCTACGAAGACCACGATTCCACTATTCCTACTATTATAGGGCAGAAGATCGAAGCCAAAATCCATCTACATGGACTTTCAACACTTTGTCGGAGCCGGCAGAGGTTGAAGTGGTTCCTGCGAGAATTGCGCAGGCTTTACGCGCTGGCAAAGCTCACCGTACGTGCGCACTTGTTCCTTCTGTAAAAGTCGCGTGTGAGCGAAGCGTATATCTTCCCTCGGCCTTGATGCCCAGCAATCGGTGCATCGTGTTACTCAAACAAAAAAGCATGTTTGAGCACCCTCGTTTGTACGACAACGTGACTTCCCACTTGTTGATCTCCGTAGAGAGACGGTTCAGCGTGCAATCGATACCGATGCTCGCTTGAGCGCAAGAACTTCGCGCTTCTTATCTGATTGATCACTTAGGTCATTTATTTGGAGACGAGTCCCATCGTCTGAGATAAAGTGAGTGCAGTTCACAGGATAGCGTTTGCACTGCTTGCATAGATAACAGAACGTTTCATTTTGAAATCGGGCGCCGTGATAGTGCATCCGCTACCACGTTAAACTTTCCCGGTTTGTACTCAACCGTGTATCCCCCTTCGCCAGTGAAGGGCGGTATCCGCGCCTTTACAACCTCAACGCCTGCTGTAGGCGTTGCAGGTGGCGGCCGCGATATCAATGTTGCGGATCGCACATGTGGATCAATATTATTTCGTATAAAATGATTAATCTTATCGAGTGCTTCCTCCGTGGTTTTACCACGGAGAATAGTGATGATGCCGGCCCCCATGGTCGGCATCATCTCCACAACAACGTCCACGCTACGTCGTTTAAAATGAGGGAAGGCCTCCCTCACTACGTCTTGCACTTGTTGACGCTCGGTTGACCGCATGTCAACCGAGCGGCTCTTAAACCCGCGCTCCGCTAGTTAGTAGCGGAACGAAACGAACGGTGGTCGTTAAAAACGGACCACAAAGTGCTACCAGGTGTAACAGGCTAGCTGTTACAGGCTTACAGTGTAAACTTGCAGGTGAGGAAACGTGCAATTAGGTTAGGAATAAATTTCATTTGTTTCCTGATAGTTAAACCGATATTAAACTTAGGGCGGACTATTTAATGAGATCAAAGAGTCATTAATTATATATGTGAATATATAATTCCGGACACGTGGCTGCAAGACGGTAAGTTTAAGAGTGAATATATTATGAGTGGTTTAGAGCTAATTACTGTAATTAAACCTAAACTAATCATACAAACATGTAATATAAAACTGATCTAATAATACTCTTATTATTAGCTCCCCTCTTGGATTCGGTATTTACATCCGAATCCGATTTCCTTGTGGATTATAATAACTTATAATCCAGTATTGACATTTCAGACAGTAATTCTGAAATTGAACTGTGATATTTCAACTTTAATATCACTTATGTAACGGTCCCCAATACAGTAAGAATGCTGAGAACGCACGCGTTCATGGGAAGGCTTCGGAAAGAAATAATAAAAAATACTTATTCCAATGGGAGGAGGTGTCCTTTAAACGTGTCTTTTTTTACTGATTATCATCAGCACCTGTGTTGTTCATCCGAATGAGCTGTCCGTATTCATCCCACATTTGCTTCACCACAAAATCGCGATGATTCGTCGCATCCGTAAAATCAAACGGAATTGCTTCGCCCCACCCTACTTCACCTTCCAAGAATTCATTTTGGTCTTCGCTTGAAAAGTCTTCGGCGTGGGTTTCCCAGTCATAATCGCTAAGAAATTGTGTTGACAAAATGCAGAGTTTTGCCGTCGTCATTTCACATTCGATCGGGATCCTGAGAATTTTAAAACGGTGCTTGATGATACCAAACATCCTCTCCACAACGTTGCGCGCTTTGGCTAAAAAGCTCGTGTGGGCTGCGCACCTTCCTTGTCGATCTGGTGCCCACTCGCTCAAGTACCCACTCGCTCAAGTACCACGATAAGGTGCTAATATGTAATAATGGGGCACCATTACATAAGTGGTATTTAGGTTGAAATATCACTGTTCATTTTCAGTTTCGCGATCTGAAATATGAATATTGGATTATACATTTTCATAATCCACAAGGAAATCCGATTCAGATGCAAATACCGAATCCAAGATTGGATTTAATAGTAAGAGTACTATTAAAAATCATTTTATACTACATGTTTGTATGATTAGTTTAGGATTAAGCCTAGTAATTATCTCTCAACCGCTCCTAATATATTTACTCTTAAATCTACCGTCTTGCAGCCACACGTCTTAGTTATATATATTAATATATACTTAAGGGACTATCCACTAACAAAATAGTCTAGACTAAAGTTCAATCCTACTTAAACTATTGGGGAAGAAATTAAATTTTTTCCCAACCAATTGCACGCTTCCTCATTTGCAATTAATACAGTGTAAGCCTGTAACAGCTAGCCTGATACACCTGGTGGTCCGTCTTAGCGACCACTGTTTTGTTCCGCTTGTTAACCAGCGAAACCAGGGTTTAAGAGCCACTCGATCGACATAGCGACAGCCAGCGAGCGTCAAGCTGCGCAAGACGTAGTGAAGGAGGCCTTCTCTCACTTTCAACAACGTGCAGTGTACACCGTTGTTGAGATGATGCGGACCATGGGGACAGACGTTATCACCATCCTCCAAGGCAAGTCCTCGGAAGAAGCTTTGGACATGGTAAATCGTTTCAAACAACTTTACCTTGATCCACATGTGCGTTCCGCGTCATTACTATCGCGGTAGACACCCTCAACGCATACGGCAAGCGTTGAGGCTGTAAAGGCGCGGATTCCGCCCTTTACTGGTGAAGGGGGTGAACCCCTACGAAGATTCGTACCTACAAAGAAGTTCCCGGTATTGATATCGGTGTGTTTAATACCGGTGGTACTACCTGTACTATCCACTACCGGTACAAATACCGCACACCCCTGGAACGTAGCAAAAAGGGCTACAGCAAAGAGTGTCATTAGTGTGGGCCATACTAATTTCGCACTCAAAATTTTGCATGGAAAATCGAAATTAGTGTGGGCTTCGGTAATTCTGCACCCACACTAATAATGTCACTGCGAAATTAGTATAGGCCACACTAATTTTATTGGAGCGAAAATAGCGTGGGTTTTCGTGTCAGAGGCGTGGCAGCAGGTTTCTGTAATGTTTATTGTCGACAACGGCGGTGCTCAAACTTACTAAAGACAGTGATGATATTGTACAGTCAGTACTTGAGTAATTTGCTGCTACTCGGTTTTGCTCTAGTGTTCGTTTACAGGACCAGAATGAAGCTCTGCAAGCTGCCGAGTGCATGACACCACAAATCTGAATTAGCAAAATCGGTACAAGTGTAAACGTCATGATATTCAGGGAGGCTTTCATCTCCGTCGACATTTTAATTCCTGACCAGCGCAACAGGGGGGATCAAGTGGATGGATCTGATTGTACCACCCTTATCATTTTTAGTATCTTTGGCGAGTTGACAAACTACGGGCTCTGAAAAATGCGTGGGTACGGGTTTGGGAATTCCCGCAAATATAATGTGCAAAATTAGTGTGACTTATTAAGGAATATTGAAAAAGAAAAATTAGTGTGGCCCATGGGATTTGCGCAGCCACACTATTTTCCCACCCACACTAATGACACTTTTTACTGTAGTGGGTCCCAAAAAATGTTAATAAAAATATTTTCGAGAGAAAATTATTTTATTGGTATTTTATAACTGTATCAAGCGGTCAGAATGATGCATTTATTCCGGCCGTCCAAATGTATCATTAAGGGCTCATGAGCAAAAATAGGACAGTTGCTGACGCTCCGATTCGAATCGGAGCGCAAAGCGTAGGCAAATAAATTGTGCTCATTATTTATAGACTGATCTCATCTATCACTACTGATGTCTGAAATTTGGTATTGGGTATCGATAGTATTCACCGCCAGAGCCAAACTAGGTACTCGGTACTGATAGTATTTACCCACTTCCGAAACTCATATAATGAAAACCACGGTATTTAGTCATCCGACATCTTTAAAATACGTCTTTGATACCGAGTCATCTTTGCACATGCCTCTGAGAATGTGTAGGTTCGATTGGCATCGTCTAGTGTGAGCTGTAATTTGAATCAAAGTTGAGGCTGGTCATGTACCGTAACCGCTTCTTTTGCCGACTCTGCGGCACACCCCTTCGACATCTTCTTTCTATGCACTTTTTGTCTCTAGGTCCCGGGTTGCGGAACCAGTTGTCGTAGTGTGTCCAAAAAATTTATTACTTGACTTGATCCCTCTTAACAAACGAATCTGTCAGAAGTTTCTCCCCATGAACTTAAACGTAGAGACCGACAGTATAAGCAATTGCACACTTAAGTTGACGAGATGTTTAAAGTGGCCTTTTGACTTTTCGGATTCGTTACTTGCACACGTACAGTCGACGAGTGTTTTCTTCTCTTGGGCTTTTATACGTAAGTATAGTTTCAAAGGTTTGGCGTCCGTCGAGTAAATTGGTCACGAGTAGTCGTGTTAAAAAGGGGGAAAATTTCAGTATAGTTCTTCGTTCAGCTACGAGAGTTTGTTGGTGGGCACCTGTATCCTCGGCGTCGCTTTCCGCGCTCATTATAAATACAGGTGCCCTAAAGAGCGCGGATCGAATAAAATGATCTACGTACATGAAAGAACTGGCGAGCGTCGTAACACTAAACCCAATGAAGGCAATGCGTCAAAATGCCTGCGACATCTACGATGCATTTATTTGCACCGTTCTTGAAGTGCATGGTTTTGGCCGCTGCGGTATGCTTTGGGAGTGACTTGTGATGCCACAGGGGCTTCGAAATGCCCCTGTGCCAATCAACAGATGCGTAACGCATCTATTACGCCCGGTACGTAAATTTGCACCGAGCTACTTCGACGATGTGTTCATCCACAGCAAGGCTGGACACAATATAAAGAGTAATGTAGATGTTCATAAAGAACATGTACGACGGGTGTTAGAGCTTGTGCGTAAACGTAAGCTCTATGCGAAGTTGAAGAAGTGTACCTTCGTTGCACCCGAAATACCCGTTCTTGGATGTTTTGTGGGTAAGAACGGGGTGCGCCATGATACGGAAAAGATCAGAGTGATCGTGGAATGGCCTACGCCAAACAATGTCAAGGATCTTCGTAAGTTCCTTGGATTGGCAACATATTTGCACAAGTACTCGTACAATTATGCCGGTCTCATTCAGCCTCTCTCTCAGTTACTTAAGAAAGATGTCGAATGGCGCTGGGATACCCAGTGCCAAGACGCGTTTGATGCAGTCAAGCGAAGCTTGACTGAAGCGCCTGTCTTGGCTATAGCCGACAACGAGCGTCCGTTTCACGTCGTTTGCGACGCGAGCAATTTCGCAATCGGCTGTGCCTTGATGCAGCGTGATCACGATGACCGTGATCGCGTGATCTTTTTTTTGAACGCGTCAGTCGCACCCAGCATAGCGCAACTATCCAGTGCATGGCAAAGAACGCCTTGCCATGAAGTAAGCACTGGCAAAGTTTCGAATCTATCTCCTAGGAGATAGACCATTTGTAATTTACACGGACCATGCGTCGTTACACACGGCCGTAAATTCACCACACATTTCTCAAAGTATAGCACGATGGCTGTCATTCTTTGCTGAATATAACTTCACGGTTGAGTATAAACCGTGAAATTTGAACGTGATAGCGGATGCGTTATCACGCCGGCCTGATTACGAGACGAAACCGTCCATAGCTGAAGACATCAGCGCAAACGCAATACGTTGCACTGCTTTGTCGTCGTCACTCGTGCGACATGTACGCCGAGCGTACTAAACAGACGAAGAGACACGTCTGTTAATCGATTACCTAAGCATTAAATCGAGTCAAAAACGAGATGAATTGCCAGAGTTCCTCTGCGCTTGCGTGCACCGCTACCGGTTGCACGATGGTCTGCTGCTTTACAGCACATATCAAGATGTTAGTCGCATCGTCGTTCCTATCGACGAAGATCTAAAACACCAGATACTATTTGAGTATCATGATGCACCGATCTCGGGACATCAAGATCGAGAGAAGACATACGCTTCTCTCGCACGTGATTTCGCTTGCTAACAGTACAAGTGGGTACGCAAGTACGTACGCGCTTGCGAGATTTGTCGGTGCGTAAAGTCTGCGCACTCTGCGCAGGATCCCCTCCAATCTCTGCCAGTACCAACATAGTGTTGGAAGTCCATTCAATGAACTTCATTTTCGGTCTTCCACCCGACAATAGTCGGAAGACTCAAATTGTGGTCTTTGTAGACCGATTCAGCAAGACGGTTCATATTGCTGCAGTGTCAGCGAATGTCCTGCTGCGTAAACCGCACGGATATTCATTGAAACGGTATTCTGTTTGCACGGAATGCCAGAAAATATTGTTTCGGATCGAGATCCAAGATTTACAGGACGTTTCTGGCAAGAAACGCTCTCATTACTCGACACGCAGTTAAAGATATCAACTGCGGACCATCCGGAAACAGATGGGCAAACAGAACGCGCTAACCGCGTTCTCGGAAACATGCTGCGTTCCTATGCGCATGCCTTCGAACAGTGGAGTGACTTCCTGCCACTCACTGAGTTTGCTATAAACAACTCGGTACATGTTTCGACACAGCTTACACCGTTTTACATGAATGCTTTGCGGCATCCACCTACCCCAACTTTACTCGGCGGTACGCCAAATCTAAGTGGGGAAGGACCCGCTCAAATTTTGAGCGAGTCGATGCGCAAGTTACAACCGCAACTTGCGAGAAAATCAACGAGTCTGCTGCTGTAGCCACAGTAAAAAACAGGCAGCTATAAATAACACTGAATCTGCATACGAAGAATATGTGTCTGCATCAATGGCTGCAGACAACGAAGACAGCCTCCCTACTGCCAACAGAACAGTAGATGATTTCGTATTACAGCGTCAAGCTGTAATACGCTACGTGAAGGATGCACTTGCTTCTGCCTTAGCCAAGCAGAAGCAAAATGCAGACAGAAACGGAAGGAAGAATACAAACTCCTTTCGAAAAGGCGAATTAGTTTTATTATCAGCGACTAATTTGCCTACACATGCAATTAGCAACTTCCCTACATGGAAGTTGCTTCCTAAGTTTGTTGGACCATTTAAAGTCCAAGAAGTGAAGGGAAGGCATATACGTTGGACATTCCCGCGGCATTGCACCCTCACCCAACGTTCTACGTTGGGAGGCCCATGTCATATATTTCGTCTCCGTCTTGCGCCGGGACCCATCCTCTCGGCAAATGCCGTGTTTCTTCGAGTCTCCCACAGAGACTTGTTATCGGCTTCCAACCGATTGTGGGCAGTGCGGAGAATGTCAGTCTCCGCCTTGTTCCGCTCGATCTCTACCTTGTGGTGATCAAGCTCGACCGGCAGAAGATCATTACTCTGTTGAAGGGTAACGCGAGCGCCCAGAATATCGCGAATCTCATCGCAAAGAGAGCGATATGTCTTCACAGAGTGAGACATATTCTCAAACAAGATTGGCCCCTCTCGAGACTGCGGAGCTGCGAACCATGCTCCGCAAGAACGACGGCGAGGGACTATCAACCCCCGCCGCCGCTGATTGATAACAACGTTACATCCTCGAGGGCTTGATTGCGAAGCGCTCGGTTCCTTGAAAGAAGGGAAGCGTACCGAGTACTTGGTACGCTGGCTGGGATATTCCCAAGACTTTGACTCTTGGAAATGGTCGAGGTTCTGAGGGCAGATGCCCCTGACCTCCTGAAGGAGTTTGAGAAGAATTCCTCTCCTCAAACTCGTAACGCGAGGAAGCATCAACCATAGGTGTTGATGCATTAAGGGCATCGATAAGGCCCTTAATCTCGGAGGGTACAGAGAAACTACTGTATTCCCGCAAATCCTCCTCGGTCAGACGAGGAGCGCCCCTTGGAAAACAAGGACAGCCGATATGTGGAGGGACCCTACAGTTTATGCATTCTTTGATGCAGGTGTAATGGATGTACTCCATTTTACCTGTACGCGAGTGATTTAGAATGCGCTGGTGCATACGCGAATTCGCTTCACAAAACAATCATCAGGACCTTTTTTGTAATTATCAACAAAGGCATTCCAGCTTTGAGTCGGGGCGTCCTTGTCGTCCCTGTTCTTCCGTGACCCTTTCCGGTTCGTGTAATAACGAACCTGGAAGAATAGGTCAATAAAGTACAGACGCCTATCATCTGTACTTCGATCGAATTGACGTTCCCGGATGTCATCGCAGTCATCCAGGGCGTTGATGTCGAACAACGTGTATTGGCAGTCACGTTTGTGGTGACCGCCACTGTCGGGTATCGTAAGCCACGCTGGGGTCCAATACCCAATTTTGTTTGGAACACGCTGTTCCGTATGATAAGACGATCTAGAAGCGGCGTAAGCTACTCCTGTCCGATGTTTCTTGGCAAGTGGAGCGCCGCCTGTCCTATCGTCCCGCGTCGGGTCAACATTACCGCGACCCGGCGAACGACTCGGACCTGGAGAACAAGCGATTTGACTTCGCTTCCATCGCTTGTACGAGGCGTTGCTGTCATAATCGATGGCGGGCAACTCCGCTCCAGCATCGCTCTTAGGCGATGCATCTCCGGCGAGCTTACGCTCGCCAGACGTCTTGTTGAGGACAGGGACTTCCTCGTCCTCCTCTTTGGAGTCGGAACTATCTCCGAGCATCAATGATGTCTTCTTCGTCACCCGCCATTCGGAAGGTGTCAATGTGCTGGAAGTGGCCTTAGCAACACCCTCACGCTCCGTTTTGGATGCTGCCGCAGTAGCATCAGCGGCCACAGAAGACGAGACTCTTAGTCTGTCTTCGTTCGACGCAACCTTAGTGGCGTCATTTCTTGTGTTCGGCAACCTAGCATTTGGTGCTGTGGTGGAGGCCTCGTCCGTGGAGTTTTAAGCGCTCTTGAGAGCGCCGCCGCGCGTCTCGACCATAGTCTTCTTGGTCGTAATGAATGTTTGGTTTGTAAACATCTAACTGTTTGACCAACAAGTGCAACCATTGATTGGCCAATGTTAAAACTTATTATTGACTAACCACCTTAAGTGCGGGTGATGTAATGGGGCACCATTACATAAGTGATATTTAGGTTGAAATATCTTTCAATTTCAGTCTCGTGATATGAACATTGGATTATAAATTACCATAATTCTCAAGGAAATCCGATTCGGATGCAAATACCGAATCCAAGAGGGGATGTAATAGTAAGAGTACTATTAAAAATCATTTTATACTACATGTTTGTATGATTAGTTTAGGATTAAGTCTAGTAATTAGCTCTCAACCACTCATAATATATTTACTCTTAAATCTACCGTCTTGCAGCCGCAAGTCTTAGTTATATATATTAATATATATAATTAATGGGACTATTCACTAACAAAATAGTCTAGACTAAAGTTCAATCCTACTTAAACTATTGGGGAAGAAATTACATTTTTTCCCAACCAATTGCACGCTTCCTCATTTGCAATTAATGCAGTGTTAGCCTGTAACAGCTAGACTGTAACAGCTAGCCTGTTACATAATATGTTTGGAGCCATGTCGTAACCAGCATCTGCAATCACATAGTGGTTTTTTGTCAGGATTGTTAGCGAGAAATCCGCTGAGCGCGAGCACTGTTGAATTGTGTGCGGATCCTTCAACCCCCACATAATCGTAGAACACGCGCATGTTTCAATCATTTTCGTCGAGCATGTTGATTGACGTTGTGCCCTTGCGCGAGCGAAAACGGTCAGCATCAGCTGCGGTCACAACATGAGGAATATGCATGCCGTCAATAGCGCAGACCGCTTGATCAAAATAAGGGAATTTGCGGGCGAAATCATGTGGCGCCAATCGTGGCACTTGAATGGTGTGGCGCAAACCTCGTATGATCACGCGCACGCCGATGTGTCGGTAGTCGTGACACGTTGAATGTGCAATCGAAATTTCGTCTGTTGCTCTCGGGCTGATGAACCTGTTGCCAACCAGCACAGGGTCACATCAAGCACCTTATGGGGGCCCCGAGTAGCTGTCGGGATGTAGGGCTCAAATATGTTGTATAGCGCGTGGTACTGGTCTCGAAAGAAACGCGTCTTTTCGCGGAATACTCGAGGATGTTGGTTGTGGATGAACTGGTAGAAGAATTTGTGCACTTCAACAAGCCCTGAGGGTAGTCTCGAAATGCGCACGGAAACACCTTCAAGGTTGCGCGCTCGTTGTTGCCTGTAGACCGAATAAAGTAGTTTAAGATCCTGGAGAGCGTTTGGATCGTCCTCGTCATCTTCCATGCTACTTTGCTTTTGGCGAGTCAGCGCGTTTTTGATACCCCATTCTATTGACAGGATACCAATGAACAGTGACAACAATCAACCGTAATAATTTTTTCGGCGAACGAACACACGTGATGTAAGTTTGCCGATTTTAAACTGAGATAATCATGATTTACGTTAGTGCACGGGCGTTTCGAACACGGCCTTAAGATCTAGATTAGCTGCTCGTAGATAGTGTTTTTTAGTGCTCCCTTGCCTCTTGTAAACCTTCACACCCTCTTGTTCCTTACATGCTCGCTTGCACGATCGCTTGCATTTTGCTCTCCCGCTGATCGTGTTTGAACTTCCGGAATTGTCCATCCTTGGTCCTCTACCTAGTATTCCATTCACCATGGGTCTTCCAGCCAGAAGCCTTCATCGTCGTCCATTCCTTGACGCCGTCTCTCACACTTACGGCCTTATCCCACTCGTTAGCTAGACACCCGTCGCTCTCACGTGCGTCCTTGTCCAACTGTTCAACTAGGCGCGCGCCATACGCGTGCCTTGATGGCTTTTCCTCTTGGCAAGCATAAAAGGGTAGCCCCACCGCCGTCGCCTCGAGATCATCCTTCCCTTGCTTTGTTCTTGGCCCTGGGGAGTTCGCTGCCGAGGAAAAGGTGAAGATCTTGTGACGCCTTGTGCTCTACTGAGCAAATTGCGAACTAGTATTATCTCAGTTTAAGGTTTCAAATCAAGGTGACACATACTTTTCGAGTATACGGGTGTACAAACAAAAAAAGATTTTCTTCGTTCGGGTCGTCGAGCATGGTTGGCAAACATACAGCACTTTTGACGTTCAAAGTACGTGAATTCGTGACTTAAATAACCGATAGAAACTGGTTCGGTGAATAAAAAAACTTTGTGTCTGCGGTAAGAAACAAATCCTCTTTTCACTTTCTAAAGTTCTTTTTCTGGCTAGTCGTACATATTTAATACTTCCTCCGTCCAAAAATATAAGGAACAAAATGTTTGAAATTCTCGATTAGTGTCGGACAAAATGCCACAATAATGCTGATTGGCGGAATTTAAAGAGAACTAAACGGTGATTGGTAGATAATTTGAATCGAATCAATCGAGTGCGTCTACGCTGAGATACAGCCCTCCAAAGTTGGTAGAAGTTGTCTCGGACACTTTCAAAATGACGCAGCAACACGAAAATGCGGCAAAAACCCGCAAGAACTTGACTTCGAAGGAGCGAAGGGAGGTGCTCGCTCGAATGTACGCCGAGGCGTCGAAACTACGCCTCCCGCCGCACCTTGTGGCCAAGCTGGCTGCTGAGTTTAAGGTTTCGAGGCAATCTCTTTACCGCTTGTGGAGGACTGCATGCAAAATGAACGAAACTGGAACCGTACACGATGGAGAAAGTGGTCGGCGTGGTCGCAGTGGGCGAAAGTCTCTCCTTACCGACGAGTTCGCCGCCGATCTCGCCGAGACTATCGCACTTTTGCCATTGCACAATCGAACCAGCATTCGTACTTTATCAGAGCACATCGGTATTCCTAAATCGACTTTGCATCTCTACTACCAAGCGGGAGCATTCCGCAGTCATCCTTCACGACTCAAGCCCCATTTGACGCAAGAGCATCGCACAGCTCGCATCAATTTTGCGCTTTCGTTCGTGTGTGGTGGGCCGCTGAGCTCGCTTGAGTTTGATCCCATGTTGGATTATGTTCATCTAGACGAAAAGTGGTTTTATTTACAACGAGACAACAAACGCTACTACCTTGGTCCAGACGAGGAGGCGCCGCATTTCACTGTCCAGCACAAGAGCTTCATGGTAAAAGTAATGTTTCTTGTTGCCGTAGCACGTCCGCGATGGGACGCACACAGGAAAAAATATGGGATGGCAAGATTGGGATGTGGTCATTTGTTGTATACAAACCTGCAAAAAGATCGAGCAGGAATCGCGAGGTGGGGACTCTTGAACTCAAAACATACAATGTTGATCGTGAGATCTACCGAGCATGTCTTGCAAAGTCTGTCATCCCAGAGATCAAGCGACAGTGGCCATCAGGCCGACGCGTTCGCATCCAGCAAGACAACGCCAAACCGCATGTTTGGTTGACGATGCGTTAATTCGCACCGCATGTTGTGCGGGAGGGTGGGACATGTGTCTTGCACCTCAACCAGCCAATTCACCCGATTTTAGTGTCCTTGATCTTGGCTTCTTTGCGTCCCTACAGACGCTCCAGCACCGAAAGACTGCGCGAAACATCGAAGAACTTGTTGATAACGTTGAAGAAGCTTTCCGCGAGTTATCATACGTGTCCATCGACAGGGTGTTCGTGACCCTTCAGACTGTGCTCCATGCGTCTTTAAAAACGCACGGAGGCAACCGCTACACGCTACCTCATTTAAACAAGAGCGCACTCGTTAGTAAGAATGGACTATTACCTCTATCTATCACTTGCGAGCGCGAAGTATACGACAACGCTCGAAGCCCTCCTGAAGCACGAATGATTTCCATTAATACTCACCTGCTCTGAAGAAGCTACGTAAGCTTCGACGTTAACATCTGGGTTCATTTCTTCCACAACAAACTTCAAACGTGTTGCTACATCCATTTCCACAATAGCCCAATGTGCCTAATTGTTTGCAAGAATAGACTCGACGGTGCCATTCGTTGTAACAATTTATTTTCCTTCGACTACACCTGTCCGGTTATTTACTTCAGTGTTACGAACACCATTCATACTCAAAATGCTTAGCTGCCGGCTTCACAACGGCATCACTACTCTCCACGACGTCTACAGGTAAGACAAAATTTTGTCAATTAGCATACGATGAATGTTATCAAAAGCAGAAAAAAACGAACCTGTCAAAATCTTTATTTGCGCAAGAAACTTGGGACCGCCCCAGTACCAAGTCCAATTTGCACTGCGCGAGTGGGCTTCTCTTCTAGATAAGCAGCACACTGCATAAAATTGTTAGCATCGTTTCTCCTTATCTTTATCAGGACCAGGACACCATTCATACTCAAAATGCTTAGCTGCCAGCTTCACAACGGCATCACTAATCTCCACGACGTCTACATGTACGACAATATTTTGTCAATTAGCATACGATGAATGTTATCAAAAGCAGGGAAAAAACGAACCTGTCAGAATGTTTATTTTGCGCAAGATACTTGGAACCGCCCCAGTACCAAGTCCAATTTGCACTGCGCGAGTGGGCTTCTCTTCTAGATAGGCAGCACACTGCTTAATAATAAAACCTTCATAAACGGTCGTTTTAGTAATGTGCGGATGGTCGAATACCGCCCAAATGATTGTTTCATCATAAAGCAGATAGAGAATCACCTTGCGATGCACTACCGCCACCACTGAGTCGTCCTTATCGATACGATTCACGACAGTGTAGTCACTTGACTCGTTGCAACAACGGACAGGATATTCACCAAAACACCATCATAAAAGTCTTGTGCAAAACAACCACAAAATCATTAGAAAGAAAGTTAGAGCACCCACGATTCTACAAATATCACAATGCGTACCTTTCTTAGATCACTTCTTAGTGGAGGTAAAAAAAAATGACCTTCAAAACAATGGGCATAGTTAGATATTATTTTCCATGGGAGAGGGATAAAGACAACGGCGGGAAGGCCCCGTTACCATAAAGCTTTTTCCTTACCTTGTTGCCACGTGTTGAATGACACTTGTAGACAACTCTTAGTGATTGGTCCAAAATGGGAGGTCTTCGCTGTACCAAAAACAGGTACTTATTAATAGAATTTTGCCCTATATTTTTGGACATCCTTATGTATGGGCTGTTCCCTATATTTTTGGACGGAGGAAGTACCAACGACTTTTGTTTGTTGTTGCCTCCAGATTTCGCTCCAATTCAAATCTCCTCGCTGAAATCTTTGTTTCAAGCGAGTGACGAAACAAGTGGCTTAGATGGTCGCGTTATGCTTTTAAAACATGTTTTCGCGGCTTAAGAGGCACGAAAAGGGACAAGACATACCATCAGCTTTACGCTCCATTCTCTCGACAATCACGTCGTTCCACTCCTCGCTGCCTTGTCTATCCAAGGCTTGCGTGTCTTGGCCATTGCAGAGCCTCTACACTGTGAAAAGGCGAGTTTCTTGACGTGATCTGGTCGAATCAACGTGTGCATTACGTGAAGCCACGGTTAGAAAGGCGAATGCAAAGTAGCGGTATTTTTCCGAGGTAAATATATTTGGGTTGTGTTTGATCAAAAACTGCAATAGGATTCCATATCTAAATTTCGTGTCTTTCCAGTTAAATACGGATTCTTCCGCACGGCGAACGCTCGGCCATAGATGGGGGTCATTCTCGTCATATTCGATGCTGAAAAACCTTTTTTTACTCGATCTCCAGTCTGCCAACACGACGTGGAAATTTTACCATTTGTGAAAAATTACGCGAAGTCTTGACAAACTCAAAAATTCAGTAGCGGGGCCAAAAAAAAATTCAAGTCCATGACTTCGCTCGAGATACGAGGAAGCATCAAGAAATGTCGTAGCAGCTGGTAACACACTTTTCTGCCCAGATCGTGCGTTTTGTCCTCTATGGTGTTCGCTTACCTACAGGACGTCGTTGTATTTCCTCATTACGTATGGCGTCGAAACGGGACATTCATTTCGGGACATACGTCAGCGATCCGGTCAAAAAAATGCTGGTGTACAAAGGTGCTTTTTACCACTTGTATTTCCCTTGAAAGACGAGGGGGGTATAATTGATGATCATTACCCTGTTTATGATGGTGGAAGACATTCCCGTGTTCCTACTCGATTCCTTTCCCGCGACTTTGGCCTTTAGTGTTACAATTTTTTCGTCCTCTCTTGTCTTGAAACTATCGCACGCTTTGAAGAGCGATATGCATGTCTTTGACATCGGGATGCTTTTGTCCTCTATTTGTCTCGATGCGTTTAGGACTATACTTGGCAACGTATCGACCCAATCACCGTATGAAATTACTTCAAAGTATGTTCAAAGTGGTTAGAAATAGCTACTTTTTTTTAATAGTCACGTGACGGATGTGAAACTACTCGTCAAAAACTACAATTTTTATCTCGTAAACGATGACTCAGGCCACGCATGAGACGTCATGCCCGCAAGAGTTGCCCCGCAATCGCACTGGAGTCTTATCTCCTCCACGCGCTCGCCAACTATCCCGCTCTACTGAAGTAGTTGTTTCTTTTTCACTCGCTCGAGTCGTGAAAATTTTTCTATACTTCTGGTCTGTTGTAGCAATAGTACTCGGTATTCTATTAAGCAGTTTTATCGCGTTCCTGCTTTTCTTCAAGACTGGGGGAGATGTCGCTCCTACACTACCATTTCGCCTCGCTGCATATGGTGGCTTAAGCATCACCCTTGCCTCGTGTTTCGGTCTTTATGGGCTCGTCCAGCATCGACAGCTTGTGACTTTTGGACAACGCAATTATTCGCTGGGGATGGTATTGAATTGATTTTATTATTTCATGCAAAAAATTATTGCTAACAATAATTTAATTTGTTTAATGACAGTGTATCGTTCTTGGAACGATTGGTGCGAGTGTGACAATTATTGCTGGTGGTATGGCCATCTCATTCGTCCAAGTTGTCGATCTGGCACTCGGGAACAAGTTTACGAACGATCGTGTCGTGGATCTGGAGCTTAATGTTCTTTCGAAGGTCTATCTTCAAGTGAAGACTAGTGCTTCGAGCTGGACAAACACGCAGAGGACGTTGGAATGCTGTGGTTATGCTCAAAAGAGTACGATTGAAGCGTCCGTCCGAGCGCGTCCGGGATGGGATCCGTCGCTCCAAGTGGCTATTGAAGACGTGAATGCGGTTGGAGGCACATATTGCACGTCAGAATGTGTGGAAACTATGGTGTCCGGAAACTATTGTCCCATTTCAGGACATGAGTGGTGTCGTTTGGAGCTATTGCGTGTTGCACGGGAAAACTATTCAATACTAAGCCTTTGTGCCATTTCAGTTGGTGGTCTTCAACTGTTAATTAGCGCTTTTGGAGTGTTTACGTTGCTCTGTGACGTTCGGAGACTGAAAAACTCGTCTCCAATTCACGAAATTCCACCTCATACTCTGGCTCCAATTCAACTAAAAAACACGCAGTAAAAAAGCTCGAAAGGAAGGGAATCGGATGTACCAAAAAACCTCAGTTTCGCAAAAGTTGCCATTCAAAAAGAAATTACTTCCGGGACATAAACGATTGCTTCTCCTAAGTAACGCTTCAATTAGGTCTCGCGACCGACCTATTTTTCTAGTTTTTGGTAAAGATCTGAATGTTCTTGACGGTAAAGGACGCACTTGCGTCATTCTTTTTCTGTTCTTCAAGAACAAGACGAAAGCTTTCGAAAAATGGAAATCCCGTCGCTGGGTTGTGTCCTCCCGCTTTTGCACACGGTACCGAAGCATCGTTGCCCCAAAAGAGCTCGGCATTGTTGTAGATTTTCGACGTCACGGCCCCAGTACCACTGGCAATGTCATACGTATCAATGCCATTGCGTTTCCCTCCTTTCGTGATGGTCGGCTTTTGCATCAGTTGGATGTATTGCCCTGTCGAATCGGATCCCCAGATGGCAGCAATCGAATTGGACGCATCGTTTGAGAATTGAGCGGTACAGCCAGAAGTCATGGGGGCCGTATTCTGGTACCATAAATTCTTGGAAGCACTCGCTGGACAGTAGCATCGATTCCCATCTTCCACCGCTGGACCCATATGCATGGTCATTTGTCCATAACTTGCGACATCGGAGAACCCGCCATAGCCAGAATAATCAAACGTTGGACTAGTTACCTTATCTTGCGTAAACATTTCAAAAAGATCCAGTTCGCCCCAATATGGCCACCCAATGCCTTTACCAAATTGGGCCTGGAGTTTGGTGTTTAACATCCAAATGTTTGTATCACTGGAACTTGTGCGTTCCCACTCTACAAACACCACTTTTTCACCACTCCAGCCTTCGATCGTCCGGATTGGCTCTGCACTATTCTGTGGAGTGAGTGTAATCCCCGAACGTGTGACCATGTCGGGCGAAACGGGTGCTCCACTGGCGTACTCCCATTTCGCCGGATTTGTCCAGTCGAAATCGAGTATACTATAAGGAAGAGGGTTTGCATCAGTTAGAGAATTCGGGGAAGGGGTCGTTGGTTCGCCGCCCAACGAGGGGGGTGTTGAAGAGGACGTGGTATTACTTGAAGAAGTTGACGGGTCTGTTGGAGTAGAGGTGTTACTTGAATAAGTATCCGTCAAGTCTGCATTTAAATTCGAAGAAAGAGCATAAGACGGCAAGTCGAGCCACGAATTTTGATACAACTTACTCAACACTGCGCTCTGGATAGCAGAAACTTCACCATCCATTGAACTGGATGTCGACACGTTGGTGAAATCCCAATTGGTACTTGAAATGGGACTGGTTGCAGTATCTGAATTCGTTGGAGTCTCGGTCTCTGTTTGCTCAGGGTTATCTGGGCTTGATTTCGAAGGGAGTTTCTAAACCGTTCCAATGTACCATATTAGGATAGAATTTTAGTCACAAGGTTGAGGAAAAACAATTCAACGACAACTATGTTCAGATACCTGAGCCGATTCCGTCGTTGCTCTAGAACTCTTGTCTGAGCTCATAGCGATGCAAACACCCACAAGAATAAGTGTAAGACAAATTAAAACCGCGTAAATTGGTTTCTTCCAACGTTGCAGTTTCTCTATCATTGACGCTTTCTTCGCGTCATGTCCATTTGTAGGAAACATAACCTCGTCGCTACTACGCGTTGTGGCCGCAATGGCATAGTTGCCCAGAGGTTGAACCATTCTTTTGGTAGGTTGATTGCTATCGGCGCGGTGCCGTTTTTGTTGTGAAGTTTTTAGCCATTCAAGTCTTGATGGAGATGGTAAAGACGATGCGGAGCCACGGATAGACGATACAGTATACTGAATTCAAGATGTTGAGGTTCAGCACAGAAAAAACATCCAAAACGTTTGGTCTAAGGTTAAAAGTGTTTAGCAGCCGTTAAAATTAGTGCAGCCCCTCGTAATTACATGTACTGTACAAGTTCAAAGACCAATGTAAAGCAAGGTTCAATCGATACTTATCCCGAATACACATTGTGGACAAGGCGATGGAAGTTAGTTCGCAGTATAACGGGTCCGCCATTCTACATGCCAACTCTCGGTGAAAAAACGTAAAGTCTTGGCACCAGATCCCGTAAAGACTATCTTGTTTACTAAATTACTGAGTATAGAAAGTGACCATTCCGTCAGACAAGGAGAAGTACAGCTGCCACCTTTACCTGTGTTTTGTGTTCCGACTAACGTTACACACATTTCCTATATACGGAATTGCTGATACTGGATCCTAAAAAGTGGTTAATGTGTGAATCACACAATTTTCTGAAAACATCAACATTGCAGCGAAATTATCATATTATGTAAAACAAGTCAGATACTTCGAGTACTACTCTAGTGTAATGTTAAAACGCAATCGTTCTGAAACCGCGATCGTGAGAAATTGTCCAGTTGGTAGGGAAACAAAAAAAAAGCGGGGTTTTTAAGAATAAATGTAACTTAAAATTTATGACATTTCTGTTGCCAGGCACTGCCGACCGTTATCTGTTCATGTTAAGTTCAAGCGAAGAATAGTACTAAGTGTGAAACAATTGACGAGGGACTTATACTCATGGAGGAAACAATTGGTGAGGACGATTGGTGATGGGTTGTTCTGATATCTCAGAAGGATGGTCCACCATCGATCTCTCCGTACCAAAATAACGGTACAATTACCCAAATGTCGAGTACTACAGTGATGTACAGGCAAATTCACTCGCGATAGCTTAACGCTCAGATGGAGATAGCTTGTAGGACATGTAGGCCGAATCTGTCGGTACTAAAACCGACGTGCGGGGGATACTTGGCCCTAGCTCCTTGCTTGTAGGTCGTATCGTTCTGCATTTGTAGTGTGCCAAACTCTATTTGCTACTGATGTATTTCGTTCCCATACAAAAACAGAGATCTTCACAATAGGCAGAATTCATATCAGGACCGTTGTTGTTATAGTAGAGAAATGCTCCATTGTTCATCTTTCGTCTAGACATACCAGCACCTACTCACCTACCCAGTCTGCTCTATAGATCGATGGCCATAACAGTTGCTTTTCTCGTGCCCTTTTGCAGCAACTTAAAATCTCTGGTGTTTTCCCATTCCTTGAAGCACCTCAACCATCAAATCAAAGGCTTGATGTATTTCCATTGTCCAGGTGGGATCGAGGTGGGATGGTTAGTGTCTCCCAATTTTCCATGTTTACCATGATGTCATGACGTTGTTTATTGCCGAAATTTAATTCAAGAATTTTGTTTTTCGTGTTCCAAAGTGTTTTTTTTTTACCAAAATGAGACCTTTCATAAAAGCGCTTTTACCCTACAGACTCCTTCGACTGTTCTTCTTCTGTCTTCTCCCAGCTACTGGTCTACCATTTCCCCCACTTTTTTCTTGTACCTTCGCTAACGATCTACCCCGCTCTCGATGGTCCCCCACTCGCCGCTGACTTGCACCCCATTCCCACGCAACGACATCATTGCCTCGCACTCTATCCATTCATGAATCAAGTCAAACAACACAAAAAACACTTTTTTTTTCTTTTCTTTTTTCTCAAAATAACGTACGTACCTCATCACTTTTGAGACGATTCTCGAATCCTTTTTTATAATCGCCGCAACTTTCGGCCACACGGACTGACACAGCCACGCGCGGTCAGGAAGCGACTGGTTTTCAAACAACTCATCACGAAGATGGTCCGCTGGATACGCTCGTTCGAAGCGCCGTGTTCGATCTAAGAGGAAAAAACGCACTTCTTTCACAAAACGGTCAACGAGTTGCCGTTCAGTGCGGTAAAGTAGAAAGTGACGATAGCCTCCGACGAGCGTCGTGCCCAACGCGACAGCCACTGCAATGAGCTTTACATGCGTATACAGGTGATGCCGAGCGCGACATGTCCAGGGGACTATTTCTGTCCCCACGACGAGCTGTTTTTGGTCCTCGGTCACAAAAATAGTCTTTAGATTCCGTAACGCCATGTCTAATGCACGATAAAAGAGATACTCGCGAGAAAGTTTTGACCCAAAAGAGACTATTTCAGTCACAAAGTCGTGCATCTCGGAGAGCGAGACGTAAATGGCTCTTGGGATCCTTTCAGGTGCGTTCTTGGTTCCAATCGTAGGCTTAAGATAGTTCCATAATGATACCGTCTCACACACATTCTTGGCCGCTTGATCAATCACAAAATGCTGTATACGGAGTGCAAGCTGGTCCACCTGCCTCTGTATCTCTGGATTCTCTTTACATATTCCATGCTGCAAGTCATACGATGAAGCACAGGAAAGTACCGAGCCATTGAGACAATTGCCGTATACTGGACACGGTTGACACACTGGTTCCAAAGCTTTCGCATCAGAACTAACAAAAGGCTGCAGTGCTTTCGAACGATCGAAATGGTCTACTGGCTCCGCTAGAACAAACGAGCCGTCCGTCGCTTCGACCCACTTGCTGTCACAATACGGTAAAGGAGGTTTCCATACTTTCTTTACAAATGGAGCAGCTATCACTATGAAACAGAGAAGCAGTGCCCCTGATCCAAGCCACAGCGTCCATTGTCGCCAATTCAAGTGCATTGCTTGACTAACACGCTGGATCTTGCTCTCTGTCGTCTCTTCGTCCGTCTCGACGTCTTCATCTACCTCATGAACCCTTTTTTCATCGTTGACGGCGCTCTTTTTGCCACTTTGGCTCGTTTTCTCACGTTCTTGTGGCTTCTCCAGCACAATTTGACCTTCTTTAGTCGACTCGGCCGTCCATAATCCTGTATCTGCTACTCGCTCATTGTTATTGATCACATTTTCCTCTTTCAACACGGAAAATTGACTTTGTAGCTTTAATCGTCGACGTCGTAAAGCTTCTCGATCTTTTCGTTCACTCTCTGTCAGCGCTTCTTCGGACGGGAATCGACGCTTCATGCGTGGCGTTCTCTCCCCCAGTAATGTCTGCAAAATCGCATCTCCTTCCACCATTTCAAGCGTTCCAACATGTTTTACTGCTGTCAAATCTAACGCACGGTCCTCTTCCTGGTCTTTCGTCACGTTGGAGATCTGGGAGACCTTATGAGAGCGAGTATAGGGCGCTAAACTCTGCACTGATCGACTGAAGAGCGGAAGCTCGTTGGCTGTCGTGGAGTCCCTTGCTTTCCGTTCTACATTTTGAATTTCTAAATCTGAAGATGATACAGATTTTAGGGGTAAACCGCGTCGAATGACGCGAGATTTTGATGGGCCAGAAGACGCGGAAGAAGTGGCAGGAGCTTGATGTCGTCGACGTTTCGAACTCGACGCGTCTGGAACGAAAGCAGTTGACCCTTTCCGCTTTTTACGGACGGAAAGCTTCAAGGTAGACGCAGAGTGTGGGTCATGGAGTGTCATTGGTGTGTTTATTTTTTCAAAATGACAACCGAAATGATGTCGTGAAGGCATAAAACACCCAATCGGACTTAGACGAATCAAAGATCTCATTTGAAGCCCCCAAAAGAATGACAGTCGGCACCCTCTACTGATGGTAAACTGCAAAACTTGATATCAAAATTAAACACATTAGAGTTTTTTTTCACCGGTTTTCACCACTTTGAAGGTCTGTGATTGGTCGGTCCTGGCCAATGTCATTTTCGGCTTTAGGTGAAAAAATGGTTAGTCCAGCCTGCGTCACAATCTGCTAGACGTTAAACTGGCGCTGTAATTCCACTATCACCGTCAAATTGATTGGTAAAAAATATTATTCGAGCCGCGTACCTATTTCTTACTAGTATGATACTAGTATGTGGACTATTTTGTGTGTTGATTAAACTTAACGTAAACGTTCCGCTGCATGTTGTTTTCACGTATAGTGAATCTATCGGAGCTATTACCAGACAAGCTGTCGATGGCGCTCAAGATCCGTGCCAAGGTGACGGACTATGTGATTGAGGCACTGCGTGCCGAGCACTAAAGAGAAGAAGAAGAAGTCACCAGTGAAAGTGACCAAGACGTCGCATGAGAGTGAAGTAGCAGGTAAGGAAACTACGAAAAGGTCATCCGAGACACTATTAAGGAAATTAGCTACGACGACCCAGCCAAGGGCCTTGACTACAAAACCGTCAATGTTATTGTGGCTATCGAACAGCAATCGCCTGATATCGCGCAATCTGTAGACTCAGTCACGGAGGAAGATGTCGGCGCCGGTGACCAAGGTATCATGTTTGGATATGCAACAGATGAGACGCCCGAGCTGATGCCACTTTCGCATGTGTTGGCCACTAAGCTTGGCGCTAAGCTTACCGAAGTGCGCAAGAACGGCACGCTTGACTGGATCCGCCTGGACGGCAAGACCCAGGTTACTGTTGAATATAAAAAGGAGGACGGTCGCATGGTCCCACAGCGTGTCCACACTGTGGTAATTTCCACTCAGCATAATGACGATGTGACCAACGAGCAAATTGCTGCTGACCTAATGAAGCACGTGATTTAAACAGTCATCCCAGAAAAGTACCTGGATGACAAAACGGTGTACCACTTGAACCCTTCCGGACGCTTCGTTATTGATGGTCCTCACGGTGATGCTGGCTTGACTGGTCGTAAAATTATCATCGATACTTATGGTGGATGGGGTGCCCACGGAGGCGGTGCCTTCTCTGGAAAGGATACCACCAAGGTTGATCGTTCGGCTGCCTACGGAGCTCGATGGGTCGCTAAGTCCTTAGTAGCGAAAGGACTTGCTCACCGCATTCTTGTGCAGTTCTCTTATGCAATCGGTGTGCCCTATCCTCTCTCAATCCACGTAGATTTTACGGAACAGCAAAGGACGGTCTATCTGATGACGATTTGGTGGAAATTTTCAGAAAGAATTTCGATTTGCGCCCTGGTATGATCCAGAAGTCGCTGTTGTTGAAGCGTCCTATCATGCAGAAGACTGCTGCATATGGTCACTTCGGCCGTGAGGAAGAAGAATTCATGTGGGAAACAGTGAAGGAACTTCAGGTGTAGTGTCCTGAGCGGGATTCTGCGAGCATTATTGTCTGCTGCATATCGTTCAAGTAGCACTTGACCGCCATTAGCGATTTAAGCTTTCCAGTGATGGATGGTGAGGTGGAATCGGCGCCGTCGTGGCTCATCACTGCATGATTCATTAAAGCGTGCACAGTTGACGACTATTATCAACTGTCCATTCTTTAGGCTGTAGATGATCTATGACCCGTTCCGTCATCTCACGTGTTTAGTCGATGGCATTAGGTTGAATACGTCACATAATACTTACAATCAAACCAACTTAGTTGGCCGCGGGATCGAGCCCGGGACCTCCCGCCCCCGAAGTGAGGGGTCCGGTCTAATTCGATGGCATTAGGTACTTGCTAAAGATGAAATGGAATAGTTTAGTGCGTTGATTCTTGTAGACGTTTTGACATATTTGTCCCATGATCTCTGCCTATCACATTGGCCTTGATTTCCAATCAGTGATCACCGCATCATTTTGCCCCGTCATGTAACCCTTACCAAAATAGAATTGCTCCCTATTTCAACCAATCTCTATCACGGTGAAAGTTGCGGTGAAGAAAGTTTAATAGACTGCATTATTGTTCGTACTAAACACTTTTGTTTGACCAGGTTGAAAAATGAGCATGCGATGACGAAAGCACTAAGCAGTACACCGAATAGTCATGCCTCTCGAACGAAAAAGCTATTGCAATTTCAAAAGAATGCACCGAATAAACTAGAAAATCTCAAAAAGAGGTTGCCGCTTCCATCCCACGTGACCTCGAGGCGCGATCGAATGAGAGTGTCATCTCTTACCACAGTAGTGAGGATGATTTGCCTTTGCGCAGACGCTACTACATGTACTATTTTAAGTGACACGCAGAATGGTGCTTTGTTTGTTCTTACGGCTAGTGAGCTAGCTGGTAATGGGCTCTTCTCTATAGCTGGGCCTTTTGTGTGTCAGTAATACGCATGGAAGATCTGTTCTGTCACTTATCGATGGAAAGGGCGGAGGTCGGAAGAATAAAATTGTTAGAAATTTCGGTTCAAGCACAAAAATAACGTTTAAGGTATTTTGTGGTACTTTACACTAAAGGAAAGTGGTACAAAACTGGTACACGGTGGTTACGGTTTTGAACACCAAATTTTTATTTTTTGCATTGTGAACTTTAGAAATAGAAACACACAAAGTCGAAGTTGAAGTCGCATGAGTTTCCTGGGATGGCGGGGTGGTTATGCAAGTCAGGAATAGGATTAAGAGCAGTAGAAGGTATCGAATAGGTTGGCGATAAACACTTCTCAATATACATTGCATTGATTAAATCAACCTTGCATTATATCTTCAGATATCAACATCAAGCTAAATTCACCTATCGGCCTACGTTTCGACTGTCAACTATGAACAACGATTTTCAACAGGTTATGAGCCCAAAGGGTCAAGATGATAATTTCGGTGAAGATTATGAAGAGGAGAAGCCTACCACGATGGGAGATCAAGGTGCCCGACTGGTAGACATGGTGAAAGGCGTAATTGACAGACTTGACCGACTCGAATCGAGTCGGAGACACCCGACATGGATAGTTTTGGTTTCAACAATTCCATGCGATTGGGAACGAAGATGCGAATGGCATCTTTAGATGGTACACCCGAAAAGAAACCTGACTTGGCGGAACATTTTCAGGATCATGCAGCCGGTTTTGGAGGATTAAACTACCAAAATCTGCATCAACCAAAACCGGAACCGAACTTGCATCAGCAACCAAACCTGCACCCTCAGCCAAACATTCACCCGCAAACCAATATGCACCCGCAACCGAACATGCAACCAAACTTGCACCCACAACCGAACCTACAACCGATCTTTAGAACCCCTTCAGCACGCGAATGCAAGCTATCGATTCGAACTTTTGACGGCAAAGAGGTATATAGGGGTCTTGGTGCCGGTTTCAAGCAATGGGGCACAAGATTTATACGTCAAGTTGCCATTGCAGAATCTGCATGCGGATATCGATGGGGCGAAGATTTCAAGGTGGACCTGCTCAGCCATTACCTAAGCGGTATGGCTGAAAGTTATTACAATCGTCAAGTCGATTCATGGTGGAATGAATCCCAAAGTTTGGTTCACGTTATGAATCGAATGTTGTCGGCATTTCATACGACCATAACACCGGCTCAGTCGATGAAACTATTTACAGCAAGAAAACATCCGAAAAGGACATGGAATGAACATTACCTGTACCTTGTAGCGATTACGGAAGCTGTTGGTGGAAGTGAGCCACTGGTGCTCGAAAACATAGTTCATTATGCATCCAGTGAACTGAAAACAATCCTGCTATCGAGATACAATCACTCAAGGCAAGACTATCTTCGTCAAGCAGAAGAGCTATGTCAATTTGCTCAAGCAATTGAAAACGACGGACAACAAGGAAAAAGTCGCCAAAGTGAAACTATCAACTACGTCGAACAAAAACCCAAGATTAAAAAATGCAAGAATTGCAAGAAGATAGGGCACACCGAAGACAAGTGTCGAAGTAAAGTTTCAAAACAAGTGGAATTCACGCTAAGCATCGTCGAAAACAAAGACAGCAATGATACAAGGTGGATCCTGGATAGTGGAGCAAGCATGCACTTGGTGAACGACATTTCGTATCTACAAGATGTCGAAGATGTTCAAGGAACGTGCTACCAAGCGGATGGTATGAAGTTGAGCGTCACCAAAAAGGGGTGGGTGAAAATTACCACTTACCTTGACGACAAACAAAATGTCATTCGACTTGAAAATGTCTACTACGTAGAAAATTTGGCAAAAAACATTCTTTCGTACGGACTCCTGGAAGACAAAGGATGTCACCTCGATTACAAAAATGGAAAACGAGTGATGGTCCACCGAAAGTCTGGAAAAGGAATATTTTCCGTCGAAAAGACAAACCGAGTACTCACGGTAGATGTAAAAGTGGAAAGGTTACGAATTTTCAATGGAGACCAAGTAATGGCGATTCTGCAAGATAAAGAAAACAATCAAGAGCGAATCGTTCAAGAAGGCACGCTTATGCACTTCCACGCTCGCCTAGGGCACCTAAGTTTTGACGCAATCGAAAACATGGCGAAGGACGAAAGTTTCGGAATAAAGCTTACCGATACAAAAAGAATGACGTGCCTAACCTGCGCCCAAGGTAAGCAGACGAAAAACCCAAAATCCAAGCAAGACAGTGGTTTGAATGCGCCAACGGACCGCATTGGAGGTGTTATTTGCTCTGACTTGAAAGGGCCGATAACACCAAAAGACAGATTCGGAAATCGGTACCTAATCAACTTCATCGACTTCAAATCTAACTATGTACGAGTATTTTTGGCGAAAACCAAAGACGCGGCGGCAAAATTTTTCGAACATTTCCTGGCGTTTTTCGAGCGTCAGTTCAACTGCAAGGTACACCTACTCAGGACGGATGGAGGACTGGAATATAAGAACTTGGATCTGTTTTGCAAGCAAACCGGTGTTACGAGACAGATCAGCGAAGCAAACAACCAGTGGAGCAATGGAAAAGCTGAACGAATGCACAGAACGATAATGAACATGGCAAGATGTATGGTTTTTTCATGTGGCTTAAATCTTTCGTTTTGGGGCGACGCGGTTCAATACGCCGCGTACATCATTAATAGGAGTCCTACGAAAGCAAACTCAAGAAACATGACACCCTATGAAGTTCTGACCGGAAAGAAACCAAACCTTGGCGAAATCGTGGCATTTGGATCACCCTGCACTGTTTACAGAAATCCCGGAAAAAATTCGCTCGCTCATCGAGCTCAAATCGGCATAATCGTCGGCAAAAGCGAAGAAGTCAAGGGTTACAAAGTATACCTGAAGGACGAACGAAAGGTGGTTGCAACACAGCACATCAAGAACATAGACACCTTGGACGAAGAACAGAATAAACAAGTACGACGTGACCTGGAAGCAGAAGGAGTGGAAAATCGGAAAGTTGCGACCAAAAATGCGAAAAACAAAAGCGATAAGCAGAAGAAGAAGGTGTGGCAACGAGAACGACATCAAACGAGAGGACACGCGAAAGCTAATACACAGAAGGAGAAGGTGTCAAGCGAAAATGTCGTCGGTGAAAATTCGGACCAAGAAAACGCAAATCAAGAAAATATTGAAACAATCGAAACAGTAAATTTCATTTCCGAAGTGGACCCAAAAAGTTTTGGCCAAGCAATGAAGAGCCGAAACAAGGAAAACTGGATGAAGGCGATAAATGAAGAATTAACCGCGCTCGAACGCAATCAAGTATGGACGGTCGAAAGAAAACCAAAGGATTGCCGTCCGCTACACACAAAATGGGTTTTCAAGACGAAAACCGATGAAAATGGAGATATCGAGCGGTATAAAGCGAGGCTTGTGGCTTGTGGAAACGAACAGAGGCTTGGGATCGACTACAACTTAACCTTCGCAGCAGTAATGGAGCTCGGAACGGTGAAATTAATTCTCGCGTTATCAAAAACCTGGGGTGTCTGTGCGAAACACGGAGATATCCCGAACGCTTATGTGAAGGCACTAGAAACGGAGCACGAAATTTACCTGCACATCCCACAAGGCATGGATTTGAAGAACAAAAGTGAAGAACTCAACAAAGAAGAAATGGTTTTGAAATTACGAAAGACTCTTTACGGATTAAAACAAGCAGGTCGACTGTGGAATCAACTTTTGCATGGAAAATTGATAAAATCAGGCTTCAAACAGAGTATTACGGACATGTGTTTGTATTTCAAGACGGTTAATGATGCTACCACTATCGTAGGAGTTTACGTCGATGATCTTCTAGTGACTGGAACGCAGGAGGAGCTTGTGAACGAATTTTTCGACGACTTGAAAACACTCGAAATTAAAAACTTAGGGAAAGTTTCAAAATTTCTGGGAATGAGGATCACATACGATCAAAACAATGGATACACGTTAGATCAAGAGGTAATGATCGGTAACATGCTTCGAGAGTACAACCTGGAAGACGCAAACCCAGCAAAGACGCCGATCAACAACGAGTACGAAGACCTGAACCTGAAAAATCAAGAACTTTTGGTAAAAACAACAAAAGGTGAGATGCCTACAGTAAAAAGTTTTCAATCTTTGGTCGGCGCCTTACTCTGGATATCCCGATGCACGCGACCTGACATATCTTTCGCAGTGCACATGGCTACTCGAAGGACACACGCACCAACAATGATTGACTGGAACTTGGCAAAGCGAGTTCTCAGGTATCTGAAAGGAACGAAACATTTGAAGTTGCACATGGGATATGAAGCAGACAAAAATGAAGCTACGCACCACATCGAAGGATACAGCGACGCTGACTACGCCGGCTCGAAAGACGACAGGAAGTCCACAACCGGAGGAATAATCAAGCTAAATAACATGATAGTCAGCTGGTTATGCAAAAAGCAAGGCGGCGTCTCTTTGTCAACCATGGAAGCCGAGTACTACGCAGCTTCAAAAGTGGAAGTAGAGATGCTTGGATGTCGTGAAATCCTACAAGAAATTGGGACACAAGTCAAACAACCAATGTTAATCCACATGGACAACCAAGCAGCAATCAAAGTGATGAATGAAAATGATGGATTTTCGAAGTTGAAACACATTGACATCAGATTGAAATTCATGATGTCAAAAATGAAAAATGGTGAAATAAAGGCGCAATATTGCGCTACAGACGTCATGGTGGCTGACATACTCACCAAAGCCTTACCTTACCCGAAGCTCGCAAAATTACGAATTGGAATCGGACTGATGTAAAATTCACATTGAGAAGGAGTGTTGGAAATTTCGGTTCAAGCACAAAAATAACTTTTAAGGTATTTTGGTACTTTACACTAATGGAAAGTGGTACAAAACTGGTACACGGTGGTTACGGTTTTGAACACCAAATTTCTATTTTTTGCATTGTGAACTTTAGAAATAGAAACACACAAAGTCGAAGTTGAAGTCGCATGGGTTTCCTGAGATGGCGGGGTAGTTATGCAAGTCAGGAATAGGATTAAGAGCAGTAGAAGGCATCGAATAGGTTGGCGATAAACACTTCTCAATATACATTGCATTGATTAAATCAACCTTGCATTATATCTTCAAATATCGACATCGAGCTAAATTCACCTATCGGCCTACGTTTCGACTGTCTACTATGAACAACGATTTTCAAC
>MIQA02002904.1:0-16203 GCA_001887855.2 Sclerospora graminicola | reverse complement strand
CCTATAAGTTTTGGCACAAGTATTAAAGAAGATAATTGCGTCCATCTTTTTCATTTATATTTACACTATACTCTCGGCTAAATCCGAATATGGTGCCCAAATCAACTTTATGCGGTGCCCTTAGTGTTTCCCTTAGTATAACCAACACAAACTCCCAGCCAATCACAGTCGATCACTTTTGGGTAAGGGTACAAAAAAGTCAATGAGACATACTTGAGTGGACATCGCGCCATTGTCAAATCGCGGCCGGATAAAACACAGATCCGCAGGACATGTACATATTAACGGTCAAGGAGGTTTGGCAGTGTAAACTCCTTCCTGATCATCATGGTGACCTTCAAATTGCCCAGATGTGTCGTTTTGTCAGGGCCCATTTTCTTATTAAAACGTTTCAAAAACACTATGTAGCCTGGTTAATGCATCGTTTAACATTCAAGCAAAAGATAAGGAGGTGGACAATTAACTGATGGTAATGATAAGTAAATAGTATCTCTATCTGCTTACTGTCGAGTATGTAGAGCAAAGAAGTGTCAGCACCGCCACCACTATCATACGTTTTATAAGCAATTATATATGGGGAGACATTTTTCATGAACAAATATGACCAAACTACGTTTTATAAGCAATTATATATGGGGAGACATTTCCATGAGCAAATATGACCAAACGTAAGCAAATTTCTGCAAAAAATATTAACGATATGACTAGACCTCAAAGAAGGAGTAGGAGAGCGTTATGGTAGTTAGTTTTTATAATATAGCATTTTTCGTGAATGAAAGCAGTCTTTTATGTTGGTGAGAAGAAGTTAAGAAAAATAAACAACAAGTTTTGGTAGCCTATGATAACTATCTACTAGGATATTAATAACTAAAGCGCAAATGCTCCCTCACCATCCGTCCGTCGTATTACAACGGCAATAGTTTCCTATGGTGGCATGCAACCCTCTTCTGACATACTTTACTTGTGAGGATAAAATGTCTATCCAATTACCAAGTATTTACTATATAAGTCAAAAACGGTACAAACTACCGGTACTAATTACCGGTATGCAGTCCAATGTTGGTACAAGTACCGGTATGTGATACCGGCCAAATCCAAATTTCGGTGCTAATTTTGGTATACCAATACCGGCCAATTTAATTTCGGTAGTAAACCGTACCGACGTGTTAATTTTAGGTACCGTATCGGTAGGAAACTATACCACATGTATCAGTATAGTTCTCAATTTGCTTTATCGCACACACCTGACTCAGGTGGATTGCAGAACGACCAAGAACGTTAATAGCTACTACTACAATGCGCGTCCCGGACCCTGGGTCCGGTCCACCATCTAGTGGTGGCATGTCGGTAGACCCGGCGAGTGCTGACAAAGAGTTATCTGGCTCCCCTGGAAAGGAGGGTGAGGAAGATAACTCGGCGAGTGGGGAAGGAAAGGAGGTCGACGAACCTCATGCATCAACTACGGAGACCATTGAACCTGATTCGACGGAGAACCAGGTGAATTCAGCTGGTGGCCGTAAACATGATTCCAAGATTGATACTTCGACAGGTGGTACATCGAAGACATCAGAAATCAGAACCATGGATGAAACTGTACCACAATCCGGAAATAAAAAGGTCAAAGTAAATTCAGCTGAGGACCTAGCCGGGGCATTGAGGGCTGCACTGGAAAACGCTTCCAAGACCTCACCGAAGGTAAAAGCATGGTTAGATACCATGCAACAATTATTTACACAAGTTTTTGTAAAGGCCAAAGTTCCAGCGTCTAAGTTGGCTCCGAGCGCAAAACGCTTGCCTAAATTAAAAAAGGGCGAAAATGACTGTCTCCTGGAGCTATTTGAGCACATTGTGGTGAAAGAGAAACAGGAATGGTCAGTATGGAAACAACGAATTGTTGGTGCGGCTATCAGCGCGCAGAAGTCAAACCAAACATTCGAAGGAATCTTAAGGAAAATGATCGGACAGGCAGCTGTACGTCAAGCGGGACAAGATTCGCCCCCATTATCAAGTTGGGCGGCGAAAATCGCACCCAAGGAAAAATCAATCGCACAGAAAGTGAACACGACTGATTTTCTCTTCCGAAAGGAAATTTATGAAGGGACTTTGATCCCTGAACTACGGAAAATATGTGAGAGGGAATACGCTAAGTTTGCACCGACTAAACTAAGAGATGGAACCGATCACGAATGGACAATAGTGCAAGGTCTATTGGAAGGTAATATTATTGCACGACGAATCCCACAATTTGTCAAAGGATAATGTCACCGAAACATCACGTGTGTTTGATTCAAACAATAAGAGCTCAAGTGGAAGGGTGTTTGATCATGGACATGAAGGGTGAAAGTCCGATTAAAGCGGCCTTTCTAAGCACGAAGTGCATACAAGAGAGTATCGCCACTGCTGCAGCGACTAGGTCGAAAGGTTCAAAAGAGTTATGGGCGATGATTGCCCAGGTGAAAACGATAAGTTACAATGCTAACAATCATTCGATTTACTTCCACTTTTACACCCGGGACATGGCGGAACAATTCGTGGGAGTTAAGGTACCATTTCATCGGTACGATCATACGGTGTATAACATACACAAGCGTAAGGAAGATGGTAATGGCTCGATATGGAACAACCAAGCGGACTGTAATGGAGAAAAATACAATCAAGCTGCTAACTATGCTTGTGTGTTAAGGAATGTGTCACGAAATACTGATCTGACACAATTATATGCTATGTTGAAAAAGGTACTGGATGTACCGTTTCAATTGGAAGATATGGATAATGGAGGGCCACTGTCGGAAAACTCCACATCCATGGGCTTAACATTGGCCACGACGAATTGTCCAGGAAAGCTTATAAATATAAGTCGTTTGTATTGGAATCAAGTAATGATAATTATTGAACACCCCACAATGAGGGGTCGGCGTCAATGTTTACGGTGTGGTGAGTTAGGGCACCCAATGAAACAATGTACGATTACGGTGGAAGAAATGCAAAAGACACGTTGCATCGTAATCGTTACCGAGGAAACGGAAAAAGTGGAGGAGTTAGTGGAAACCTTTTCCAGCATGGATGATCTGAGGAATCAAATTGATACTCATAGGAAAGCTAATGTTGACGGAATCACGAGCAAACACGTTGAAGAAACTAACGAGGAAACAACTGGAAGTGAGAATCTTAGTTCATCAGCTTCTTCTGAAACGGACGAACCAACGCAACAAGAGGATGTTCGAACACACCATTCTTTGAGTAAAGGAACATCTTCGGATTGGGTTAATGTTACGGTTAAAAAAAGACGAAAAACAAAAAACGGCCGATCAATCAACAACACACCGAAATCAAAAAAGTGTTAACTTCAACCTTACCACCAGGAAGTAACACTCAGGGTCAAGGAAAGGACAAAAAGCAGACAATCACTGTAACGAATGGAGGCACGAAAGAAAAAGAGTGGGTACATCGGAGTACCACTCAAAAAGTAATAAACAACACTGGCGAAAAGATCCACCAATCTATTGGAGACCATGTCAAACAGGAAGGCCTAGACAACGGTACAAACACTAAGAAATTACCAGATCCAGACCACAATGAGCAACATGACTCAAACAATTTAGAGTCACCCAAGGACAATCAATTACAAAAACAATCACAACATACGGTTGGTTTAATTGAAGAAGGAAAGATCAAAGACAAGATACGAGATATATTGGATGGTCTAAACGACAGCAACGGTTCATTGAAGGATTTTCCTTTGAGAGAACAAAATACTACCTCACATCAAAACAAAATTTCCCTAGCAGAGGCAGAAACGCTTATGGGTATAAGACGTGTTGCAACACCGGCGACAGGAAACTGTCAGGTGTATGCAATATGTCAGGCACTCGCAACGTTACAATTTCAAAAGGAAAACGTGGAAGGGTTGGAAAATTTAGCCCAGAGGATTAAAGAAGGAAGTCATATTCGTGCTCTGCTCGATTTTGAAATAAAATTCGCTGCAGGTATTCGCAAACACACTTTATTGGGATTAGGAAGAGGATATGAAAAAATCTCAGCAAAGGAGTCAGCTCGTGAATTTAAGCTGTATCTCAAGGAGTTTGCAACAAGTGGATCAAAGATCACCGATACAGTTCCACAGAAGGCATGGGGAAGCAACGATACTTTGGCCACAATTAGCACGTTACTTCAGAAGGATATCTTTGTCATAAATATAAGTGCAGGGATGGAAGAACCCGGTGTGATACATTACGCACCAGAAACACGTAACAGAAAAAACAACTGTTACATGATGAGTGGAGAATATCCAATGTCATTACAGAACTGTATTGACACAGTTCGACGTTTGAAGCAAAAGGAGCCAAAGACTCAAACACAATGGCCAATTGTTCTTTTCTTCAAAGAAGCTCATTACTCGGCGTACATTCATGGATTGAGGGCGGTAGACGATGATTCGGACGGTGAAGTAGATATAATCATGACTGACAATAGCAGTGACTGTGAATCAGACGAAGATTACGAGGATGATAGATCCAATAATAGTCAACAAGGAAGAAATGGAGATATCGTTATGGATGAGATCTCAGAACACGAAGAGACGGAAAACGGAATATTAGTAGATGGGACAGCCCAACAGAAACAGCAGGCTGAAGATTGGGAGGAAAAGGTGGCAGATATCATTAATAGACTTCGGGGACCGTCCATCCATGACTATTTTAAAAATGATATTGAGCAGATTATTCTGACTCACGATCCTGGCTGGCTAGAAGTACTCCACTTCTTAACGGATAAAGTCGGAAGCCAGTCTCTTCCAGAACAAATTCAGCTCCTGGAAGCGGACCTGACTCGCCCGGATACACGTGAGAGAGTGATGCGTCACTATAAAATACCAGAATCGGTATTGCACCAATGGTACTATCGAAGCTGGTTAGACATGACACAAAGTAAGGAACTTAAATTACTAGAGTCAGCATCGGATGAGGCGGGACAACCAGAAGGTGAACACGATGAATTAATCGAGGAACACGAGAGAACCACCAAAGCCAAACGTTTATGTACACGGACAGATCCTAACGAACAAGGGTCACAGCTTCTTACGAAACCAATCCGGTATGTACGTGGAACAGATGTACCAGTTATCCAACTTCAGAGAGAATTGGTGGATGACTTCAATAATTGTGTTTCAAGTCCTAAAGAGTCTATAGAACATTGGATCACAGCTTGGGGAGCATTAGAGGCAGCTTGGAAGCAACAGTCCATGGTGCAATTTCCACACCTAGATAAAGGTCCAGGAGTATGGAAAACTGCAGCAGATAAGGAGAGCATGCTGCTTTTGGAATTATTACAAACATTTGATGGAGCCCCTTATATACTGGATAGTTTAACGACAGAGACGGTAATTGCTCTCACTCGAATATGGCGTGAACAATGTTGGTGTGCCATGTTAGAACAAGGCAAAAATAATGGTATTGAAGGGGTGCAAGCCGCATGGTTTGGTGCATGGGAACAGAGATATTTAGCACTGAAAGCACCAGAACAGAGGACATTGATTACGCATAGCACTCAAGAGTGGAATGAACTACGTCGTAATCAATATGGCGGTATTAAGTTAATCCGATTATGTGCTCCAATGAGGAAGTCTACACTGGCAAGATACCTAATAAGCGCATATATTTATGCTGAGCAATTCGCAGCTATGGTGGGAGAAGATTATCTTGCGAGTGACTCAATAATGGATTTGTTGAGACGTCACTTTAAGGTACAGACATCTTATGAAGACTATAGTGAAGGATTTAATAAAGTATTGGATGAAGAAGGATCAGCCTGGACAGACTTGCATGACTGGATGAATATCATTGCGGATCACTTCATTGACATCCCTGACTCTCCAAGGCATAATTCAGTTGAATCTCACGGTTCATCTCCCTGTTACTAAGGGCAACGAACAGATAATGGATATCGCCACCCATGATTATTTTGATTTGTCATCGATGGATAGTTACGCGAAATACAGGCTATTACAGGAAATGGAGTTCCAGTCGATAACATCAGAATCACATAATCAAAAGGGGGAGACCTCTCTCACTATTTTGACGCAAAATGTGAGAGGTTTCAAGAAAACAGATATAATTAGATGGTTAACATCGTGGAGATATATGAAAGAGTCACATCGGCCTCACATTTTTGTACTCCAAGAAACTCACATCAACTCTTCAGAAACAGCCTCAGAATATACAAAGCAATGGAATCGTTTATGGGGAATTTATAACAGTGACCAAGAACATGCATATTGGAGTATTGGGGATGATAAAACGGGTGGAGTAGCAGTATTATTTCACCCAGATCAAGCCAAGTTCATAACTCCGTGTAAAAAGCACCTCTGGTCATCACGTTTCATCATGGTAGAGTGGAAAACTACGATGATTGTAAATATTTACGCTCCAGCTAGCAATTCCAACGAAAGAGAAATTTTCTTTACAGAAGTGGAACATATCCTTTGAAACAAATGGGATAAAATGATACTATGTGGTGACTTTAATTGTGTTGAATCCCCAGTGATTGATCGCTTCGGTGGAGAACGTAACAATAACACTGAGAGTATCAGTCTATTCGTCTGGTGGAAAAATATCATTTAATGGATGCGAGGGCGCTCATAGGATCAATCTCTGGTGAAGACAAATTAGACCCGAGTGAACACTTTACTTATTGGAAAGGCAACTCGGCTAGTCGACTCGATCGATTTTATGTGTCTAAACGACTAACAGCATTAACCCAGTGGCTGGAAGTCAGTGAACCGCCTGTCTATTCAGACCATGCTCAAGTTCAACTCTATTTATCAGAAAAGAGACAGACAAAAAAAGAATATTTCAACCAGAGACCACGGCACCCTTTTTTTGGATCATCTCACTTGAGTACACACGAAAAGATAGAAGAGGCATTACGAACAATATTGAATAGTCAAAATTCAGTTGACACGGAGTGGGACCAACTGAGTGCTAAAATTACGACCACTCTTTTCCGTCAAGCCAAGCAATCCGCACGGCGGAGAAGACGAAGAGTAAGTCAGCTTCGAAGTTCATTAAGAAGTAATGCACGCACACGGAAACACCTAGTAACAGCTATAGCAGAGGCAATTCAAAAGTCGCATAAAGTACGTCAAGGAAGAAGACTGCATCGGAAAGAGGAGGATTTACGATGGCTTTACAAAAAGACTTCAGTGCGCGAAAAAGATCAAACGGTATCACAAATAACAGTACCTACAGAATCAAATATGCTTCCTGGAACGTCGATACCAGATAAATTTGCGTTTATTTGGCGAGGAATTCTAGGGGTTGAGCACCGTGATGTACTATTACCAGACCTTCAACGGAAAATGGCAGATTTGTTTACAATTCCTTCCACTCGAAAGGTGTCAGCAGAGCAGAATAACCTGCTAATGGCCCAGATAGAGGAATGTGAAGTTTTAAATGCAATTAAGCGACTGGAAAGACGTAAAGCAGCTGGGTCGGATGGATTAAACAATGATTTTTTCAAGGATTTTGCCGAAACCTTAAGTCCGACGTTGACTAAGTTATACAATCGATTACTTGAAGGACAAATGTCACCAGTGTCATTCCAACGTGCACTAGTGATACCTTTGAGAAAAAAAGGTGATTCAGCAGATGCACTAGATTACAGACCTATTTCGTTACTACAAACTGGATACAAAATTTTTGCGAAAATACTGGCAATACGTTTACAAACCTTCTTAGGATTACTAATTGGTGACACACAGCAAGGCTTTGTGTCAGGTAGACGTATGGAAAAGGCAGTCGCAATCATGATGGCTTCCCTACAAACTGAACAAACACATCAAAGCCAGGTTTTACCGAACGGAGAATGTCCTGGAATTTTATTTTTAGATTTCGCTAAAGCCTATGATACTGTGGATAGACAGTATCTATATCAGGTGTTATCGCTCTTTGGGTTCAGTACAGGATTTGTGAACTTAATTAGAAATTTACATGATGAAACTACAGCTCAATTTCTAGTAAACAATCAGATTTCTCAACCAATGGAAGTCTGTTCAGGGATACGTCAAGGTTGTCCATTGGCACCACTGTTATTCATTTTAGCTGTGGAACCACTGGCGTTGGCTATTCACCAGGAGAATGAAATAGATGGAATTAACATTGGTACAGGTTTGGCTTCGGACAAGCACCAATTCTCGGCATTTGTGGATGATTCCACCATTTTCTTACAAAAAGCTGATCAGATGGGTAAAGCATTGGAAGTGGTTAAACGATTTGGAGAAATGGCAGGGCTGAAAGTACAACCTAAAAAGAGTAAATTTCTATTTCTAAGACCTACAATCCTTCCGGAAGAATGGGGAGGTATACCGGTCCTAAACAAAGGAGAATCAACACGTTATCTTGGTTATGAAATTGGTCTAGGCAATATGACGGAAGTTAATTGGGGTCTGCGAATCCAACAAATACATCGGAGATTAGCGACAGCAGGGTCATGCTCTCTTTCGATTATGGACAGAGTGATGTTATTCAATACGGTGGTTTTACCGGCGATCACATTTACAGCAAAAGTTTTTGATCCTCCGGAACACATTATGAATAAACTTATACAAATCCAGAAGAGTTTTATTTGGTCCCAGAGTACCGATGGAGGACCAGCACGTCACAAGATGTCCCCGATTCTAATTTACACTCCTAGGGAAGCAGGAGGACTCGGACTAGTATCCATACCGTTAGCACTACAGGTGCAACGCCTAAAGGATGCGACAACATGGTTACTAAGCTCACAGGATATTTACAAAACGGCATGGTTGATCTGGAGGTTTGCACATTGGTCTCCTGGTAAAGCTATAAGAATATCTCCTATGCAAAGGAGGCATTTTACGTTATGTAAGAATATGACAATTTCCAGAAAAATTGGTACACTGAGCCAAGAATTAGGATGATGGTTAAGTCCGACTACGACTCAACGTAAGCACTTAATGACATACGTGGAGAAGTATTTGCCATCTATGATATCACGAATACAATGTGAACCGGGCAAACATTCGTATGGATTAAAAGAATCTGAAGTGCTCGAATTATGTGTTAATGTGGACAATATACCCTATCATAATCTACTTCCTGAACATTATCAGATCTTCTGGGGTACATTTAGCTGGGCAAGAAATCCATGGATACCTGAAACTCAGGCAACAACATTAGCACCCAACAAATATGATCGCATCCCAGAATCCAGTATTCGTGAGCTGGACATTCAAAGGATTGCTCATAACAAGTATCGTTGGAAAGTTCCTGTCGGACAGGCAGTCTCGCATACTCGAATAAAATTGGGTAGGTGGATGACAGCGATCATCCTAGCTTCTCCTCGAGTGCAAATTGGGGAAAGTATTGGCATGGCACCTCCAATCAAACTTTTCAGATGTCCGGATATGTTGAAGCAATACAAATGGACTGTTTTCAAACCTGGGATAGTGAAAGGTTGTACGGAGAAAAATGGTTCAACAATATTACTACATCAATCAGTAAATGGAATTTATTGGACACTTGACGCTACAGAACCTTTGATCGATGACAAAGGCAAGGAAGTAAACATCAAAACCGTGGTGTGTTATCCACACCCTGAATTACATCAGTTTGGATGGCCTCTCGACGAGGATACAACATTTTGGCGAATACCACAAGCGATTAAACGGTATTTCAAGAAAATGTATCATGAGAATATCGCAGTGCGACTACCAGAAATGATAATTAGATGGGAAAAGAAACACAAGAGAGATGAATGGTGGAGGATTTCGCAGAATCAAACACCAAAACAATTGTGGAATCACAAACATCTTTTAACGGATTACCAGACATGGGTAATTTATCGCATGGCTACTCATCAGCTCAATACATTCTACCAAAAGGGGAACGGGACACAAATTTGTCCGCTTAATCCAGATTGTACATTGAAAGATCAAGATATCGCGCATATCTTTTGGGGTTGCGCCAGTGCCTGTCTCATTTGGTCCAAGTGGCTTAGTCATTGGATGGGGGAAGAAGGGGACGAACAGTCACTAAATAAATTTAAGCGCCATATCGTGACTCGTCAATCGCCGGACATTAGTGATCGTATTCGAGAAATGATGATGGCAAAATTTGGAGTTAAAGCCTCCTCTTGCACGAAACAATTCCGACGCTTATGGTGGGGATTTTGTGGAATTATAGTGGGATGGTTGTGGCAATTGCGCAATCAATCAATTTTTAATGGTTTAAGGCATAAGTCAGCAGAAACCATTAATTTCTTATGGGCTCAAAGCAGAGCCCAATTAGACACAGTTGCTTCATACGAGCAACAACAACCTTCGACGAGAGAAGACGGGATGCGTCTACAATTGTGTATCCAGTGCGTATTTGACACTTCACCAGCACCGCGACAGACAGCGAGAAGATACTCGGCATCCGAGCAATTGTATTCCCAGGAAGATCCAGACCCTCATTTAATTTCTAGGATAAGGTACTATATGGTAGCCAATAGTTAATAACTAAAATGGACTACTTTACACATACATGTATCAGTATCATTAAATTTAGGTACATGTACCAGATTCGCTACTATAGTACCGGTGCCGAAACGTGATACCGCACACCCCTGGTACACACACAGCCCACGGGGACCCCTATACTAGTATTACATTATTAGAATATTGTGTGTCCAAGCGTTAGAAAATTTTTATTTTATTATTAATAAATGGGAGCCACACACCCCCTTTTTGATACGTGCACACCCCTGTACCATAAAGTAGGTACATTTTACCGTAAAGACTGAAGTCATAAAGCAGAGCAGCTTTATTCAAGGGGTGGGTCTCCTTCCGCTAATATCTATGATTTTTAAAGAAGCTCTTCTAAATTAGAAAGAGATAAGAACAAATGATGCAGGTCAAGAAAACTTAGCTGATGCATAACCATTGAATACTTGTTATATAAGTCTTTGATTTGATGACTGGCAATAAACTTGTACCAATATAGATTTAGGCAGCCCCCTAGAGCTGCGAATAGCCTGTATTGCGTGCTGGTCAAAATCTGACTCCGTCCGTATTCGGAACACTCTTTTTTCTATTTCAATTAAGATATCCAGATCACCCGGACGCAAGCTATGGGTCTAGGTCGTCCGAGCTTAATATTTTCATAGCAAGACCATCCAGCAACCTTGAGCATAAAATCGTCCATTCTTCCAATTATATGTTTCGTCTTGATTTCAAACCAGATGCACATCTAAGCTCAATCTTTTGCATACTTTAGAGGGTTGTCAAAAGAGGGTCGAACAATTTACAGGTAAAATCGAAGCTTTAAAGTATATCGACTTCATAAAAAGCAGATTTAGAGGAAAGAGCAGAAGCTCTGGCCTATTAATGTTCCTTTATTGATTTCTTGATAGCTCTCGCAGCTCTTAGCTTTTGCACCTTAAGTCTATCATTTTGACTGATAAGCACCAAGAAATTAGCCTGATGCAGGTCAACGAAGAGAAAATATTGTCAGCTTTTAAGTGAAATCGTTGGACTCCCTTTTGCGACAAAGACGGCTAAAAATGACGGTCCTGTTGTGCGCACGTCACCTTCATTCTTTTACGGAATGTTGTACCTACTATATGGTACAGGGGGTGTGCAGGTATCAAAAAGGGGGTGTGCACCTTAGTGGCTCCCTATACCGGTAAACCCTTCGGTTGAAAAGTATTTAATGATTTGTTATGGGGAGTGTAAGAAACATTAATACCATTATCAACTCTACGACTTTTTTTTGGTATGTTGCAATGTCCATACTAGAAATACCGAGATAAAATATTGTCTCTGGATACCGATTTAGTCGGTACTACTGTAATACCGAGATTAGTATGGACGGTAAATACTATCAGTACCGAGTACCTAGATTGGCTCTGACGGTGAATACTATCGATACTCAATACCATAATTTCAGACTTCGGTAGTGATAGATACCAACATTACTCAGGGCGGTATCGGTACGGTACTCTTCATACCTACATTGAAGTTCCCGGTATCGGTATCGGTAGTGTTTAATACTGGTGGTACTACCGGTGGTGCTACCGGTACTAACCACTACCGGTACCAATACCGCACACCCCTGGTGTGTACTCAAACCGAATTCCTGTATGATGACTTTGACGTCCACTTAAACAAACAACATTATAAGAGTCTAAGAAGAAGAGAACAAAGAGAAAGGAGTGCCCCCTCTACCCCCCCTCCGTGAAAAGATTAACAAAGAGAAAGGAGTGTTGGACTTAATCAGCATTGTATGTTTCTATTGAAAGCGAATGGTCGTTTGGGACGGCGGGTGCTCTTAGGAGTGACAACCCCCCCAGTGAAAAGAGGGTCTATAATCACTTTCCTGCGCTCTCATTGGCCAGAGAGGGCTGTTTTAGCATTTGATTGGCTCAGAGGGGCACCTTGGGCACTGGAGGGGCGCTACGTTTTTAATTGTATAGATTGATGAGCGATGTAGTGTGCTGCTTGGACAGCCCCTTACACATTTGGGTTAGATGGGCAAAAAATAGAGCTAGTACTGCACTTAAAATACCTGCATGAAATGCAATTAAACTGAGAATTATACCGTGGGCTTGCAACTACTACAAGCAAAACCTCTTCCTGCGGAGTATGTCCATATGTCGCTGTTACGTCACATTATTGTCTCAGTGAATATTTCTTTCACGTCAAAATGGCAAACGGACCTTAACATAATATCCAGCTGATCTTTTGTCACGGCCGTCGAATCTTCAGAGAAGCGTCCGTCTGGCTGGTAGAACTGGTGGACGACTGCGTGTCATCTCAGGACGGTTCTCGGTACTTAGGGCCGCTCTTATCGGGACGGGACCCCGGGACGGTCCCATATCCCGAAAATAAGAATCGATCTCCGGACAAGGATATATCCCGTTTTTTGTATTAAATGTGTACCAGTATTTGACGTGAAACTATAGCATTACTGTAAGAGAACCATCCATTTCGTTCACAATAAACGGCAATAACTGTCAGTACGTGAGATAGCGCAGTCTTTTCTAATAAGAAACAATAAAGTTTAAGGCATAAGAGTTGAAGCAAACTTATTTATAATTGTAGACACTGAAGAGTGACTAACTTGAAATTGTAATGGGCTGAGCCCGTCCCAGTCCCAACGTCCCGAAATGGCCCTGGGATAAACCAGATGGTGGGGCCGATGCCGTCCCGACGCGACCTAACCCCACTTGGCTGAGCCAATCCTTGTCGTTTATTTCGTCCCGGAACCTCGGGACATTTTGTAAGAACGGCCCTTAATGTGATTATCCATACATGCCCATGCTTATCTCGTATTCGTTGGTACAATTCACGCAGCTATACATAGCATCATCACAAAAATTAGTCCAGCTAACACAAAATAGCACTCCAGGTAGTCATCATACCATAAGGAGCCCCACACCATCATGAGTGTGAGAAGAACGCCGATTGCGCGGTCTACCTCGCGCACCATGCTGATTACCATAACCAAGACAACGGCGAACTCTACGTGACGCCTACATGTATCTACATGTAACAAAAACACCCCCCATCCCCCATGCCGTATACCAGAACCAAGGCAACGGCGAACTCTACATGACGACACATACATGTGCCTACATGTGGCAAAAAACACCATGCCGTTTACCATAACCAAGAAAACAATGTGCGTATTCTGCGACAGCAGCGACGGCGGCACGGTAAAGGATGTCGCGTGGGGCGTCAAACTCCACAGCTTTTTATGTTGTGAAATATACGGGTGGGAGCAGTATATCCAGCTTTCATACAAATATCGCGATATCACCGATATTGAGATATTGAGATATTTGATATTGCAATATTGTGCAGTGTGTCCAAACGCGTTCTCGTGGAAATATTGCGATGTCGGGAATATCGCAATATTGGAAGTGTGTCTAACTCAGTTCTCAAAAAAGAAGAAGTCAAACGAAGCCTAAAATTGTATAGTATTTAAGAGAAAATATTACGGAGTACTAAGTTATTTAATTATCCCCGTGTGTCGGCTCTTCAGCCATGACACCAATCCTCTTATTTCGCAAAAATGACCTTGTAAGCTCCTCTACGAGGTATACTTTGAATTGAAATATTTGCTTTGCTAAATGTATGGGTCAGCCCTTATCTGCCTTCTATCATAAGTGGGTCGTCAGTTGCCGGTGTGCGAAGAAGAGCAACAACAACGCACAGCGCAGACAATCCTGCAACACGCGCTCTGAATCAAAAATGGCGGCTTAGCTACTTTCCCGCGTACTTTGCAATTGTTGTCGCCCAGGCATGTGGTGGCGAAATAAGCTTGTGAACGTGGGACCACAATCTTTTGCGCAGAGATGGCATCTTCCACCTCTGCGAACCATATACGAAGGGGTTCACCCCCTTCGCCAGTAAAGGGCGGAATCCGCGCCTTTACTACATCAACGCTCGCTGTGGGCGTTGTTGGTGGCGACCGTGACATTACGGAACGCACCTGAGGATCTATGTACATCCTCTTGAAACGGGTAACCGTTTCTAAAGCTTCCTCCGAGGTAAAACCTCGGAGGGCGGTGATGATGTCGGTCCCCCTGGTACGCATCAACTCCACCAGAGTATCCACACTTCTTTGTGGAAAGTGAGGGAAAGTTTCCCTCACTAAGTTGTGGTGAAGTGCTCCAGAAGTTAACAGACTAATGATGATGGATGCTCGCACCGGATTGGCCGAAATGTTACCCTAAGCCGGATGCCCAGACCGGCCAGGAATAAGATGTAATTTGGGACTGCCCGGCACCCTGGTAGGCAGTCGGGCGGTGCCTGGCTGGAAACCAAGTCGGCGGGCGAGGATAGTCGGATAAGCGGGTTGAGCAGATGACAGGACTATGGAGGTTGGACGGCCGAGGCGCGGATGGCGGACGGCCAAGATGGCGGACTGTTCGTAAGGATGGGGTGGAAGGAGCCCGGAAGAGGAGGATTGTTCTAGTGGAAAGAGTATGCACCGGGATCGTATGAAGGGCTGCCAAGGGACTGCTAGCGTCAGCGGCCGAGGGGCGCGGATGGGTGGCTATCCAGCCGAGCCGGTCGGGTACCATGTACCATTCGGACTGGTACCATATGGGTTCAGTGTACCGGCCGGGTTGGTACCATTTGGGGTTGGTGTACCGGCCGGGTTGGTACCATTTGGGGTGGTGTACCGGCCGTACCGGTACACAGAGTCGGAGTTAGCCGGGTTGCGTGGGTAAGGTACATGACTGGTCAGGCGTGTTATTTGAGGTAGGTTACACAAAGGGAGTATTGGACATAGGATAAATCAGTATACGTTTCGCTTTCTTAGACGCAAGTCGCTTTTATTGGTTCACGGCAGAGGGCTAACAAGGTCCCCTCTTGCTGTTATTGGTTTGCCCGGGGAAGGTTAAGTTAACCCACCGGAAGTCCCCTGACCGGGAGTCGCGGCGACTTCGTATACTCACCTCAAGTCGCCCGTGTTTTGAACACGGTATCAAGTATTGGGAAGTGGTGACATTTGGCCTTCTGTGGATACACATTTGGATTCGCCCTTCATTGTTATTGGTTTAGCTGGCCGATCGATTATTCTCGGTCCAGCCGGTACTATACAAACTTCAAGTGTCCTATTGGTTTAGCTGGCCGATCGACTATTCTCGGCCCAGCCGGCACTATACAAAGTTCAAGTATATTACCCAACGAGCTCCCCGGTGACGATTTCCGCCCAGGAGCTACCCCTAGTCCTACACTTCATCTCCCTATTGGACGGATTTACACTTTTCGCCCTAGGGTCCATCAAGAGAGCTAACCACCCAGTACTGACGGGTACACAAGGTGAGCTTTTAACATGCAACATTCGAGCAGTCGCGATCAAGCGGATGGAAGCGACCGATCCAGCCGGCCTCAAGCCGGATCGGATCATGACTCGGATGGACGGAGTACCCCCTCCGGTAGTCAGTCGTCTGGGACCCCCGTGGGTGTTCGCGTCTCAGGAAGATTTTCTGAGAGCGACTACACCACAATGGTGCGCGTGCCCGGATCTCTTGGTGACCCTGGATATCACCGCGAGTCCCTAGCGGGCGAAAGACCCAAACCTGTCAAATTTGTTGACGATGTTGTGTCGGGTGCATTGGGGGAAGGCATATCGCCCCGAATGCTGCTGAAGATGGAAGGATGCGATGGTCGCCTCGGATTGGGGGAGTTCG
>MIQA02002903.1:0-15909 GCA_001887855.2 Sclerospora graminicola | reverse complement strand
GCGCACACATGGCTTAGAATTGGCCAAACGGTCTTCGTAAGAAGCTGTTGCATCGCTTTCTAGACTTTGTAAGCGCTGGGGGCTCTTTTGGGCTGATTCTCGGGCCGATGACACGAAAACGTTTGGTTCGAATTTGGTTGTAGCTATTTTTCTACTATCATTCAATCGGCAAGTTGGTGTATTTTCATGGGTCAAATAGTTCGAGGATTCTCCTGGTGAGCTCTTAGAGCGGGACTGCATCTGCTCGCTCGCTTCACTTGAATTTTGAAATTTAACCGGACTGACGTCTTGTTGGCTACTAGACTGACGTACTCGCGTAGAACGAGGCTGGCGAAGTTGATCCATTTTCTTTCTTAGTGCACTAAGTTTTTCATTAATGTCTATCGCACAGGGAGATTCTCCAGTGCTCATTACTTCACAGCTTGTGCTTTCGTCAGTGGTGGGCTTTTCCTGGTTCTGATCACAGCAATCGTCCAAATTCCTTCCACTTATCCTTTCGCTCTTCACAGATTGATTATCATGGCGATGCGTTTTGAAAGGACTGAGCTCGTCAAATGGAATCATCTTCAGCTCCGAGATACCGTCAAGAGATTGCTCAACACTCAAAAACGCAGCACGATTCGGTCTACTATTTGCCCGTATTTGAAGTGTACCATTTGATCGGAGATCTGGAATTTCTTTTCGTCGCAATCTTGCGCGCAGTGCTGCCCAATCTATTCGCTTTGCAATGTACTCGTCGTCAATGCGCGTCTCTAATAGCGTGTATACATTACAACTACATATTGCTTTCAAGACCGCAATGACTTCTAACGTCAAACTGCGCACTTGAGTATTGGTATCACCAAGCAAGCATCCCAAGGTCTGTATGACATCAGTGTTCGGTGCGTAATTTGCATCGAAATGGCCTTGACGCTTAGCTATCAGAAGAAAAACGATCCATACCTTTAGTGCTTCCTCTCGCACTTGAGACCGCCGATGACGAAGCGAAAATGCGGTAAGTACTCGCTCAATCGTATTTACGCTTAGACATCCACTTTCAAACAACTGTCCTAGCAGCGCATATACAAAAACCTCCATTTCTTCATCCTCTCCAGCAAAATTCGCCGAGGTTTCAATTAACGGAGCTAGCATCTTGGTCAAATAGAAGGCAACATCCCGTTGGCTTCTGGTGTTGCTTGAACTGTCGTGGTGTTCCTCAGTGTCAGTGCAAATCCTGTTCGGCAGTTCATCACTAGCTACATGTAGCTGGTGCGGAATATTCAGCTTGCGAAAGAGTATTTGAGTGATTTGAAGCGCCCGCTTTACCATGTGAACATCCACGTCTTGCGTCAGCCGAATCAAAATACCAAACAGTTCATCGAGTTCATCCATCCGGTTTGTATGCTCGGCTGGAGTAACTCCACGTAGCGTTTCAACATCTACCTGTTTGCAGGCAGCATAGAGTATTTCGACGGCTGCAGATCGCTTCTTCCAGTCAGCATTTGAGCTGCTTGTGTTTCTAGTTAATGTGATGAAGGTATCGGCTTTCAAGAAGCCAAAGTGCAAGTCATCTGGTGAATTAAGCGAGTGGACGACCTTCGAAGGAAGATACCCAGCAGACTCTGGGATGCTAGATGACTCCAGTGATGAAGACAATGGTACTTCTGACACTGTGCAAGCCTCAAGAAATTTTGCAATGGGTTTTTCGTGGTTCTGAAGCGTTCGCTTGTCCTCAGAGCTCAAGAATTTCTCAACATCGCTCGAAAATCTATCACCCCAGTACAACTTGAGTTTCGCAATAGCTTCTTCCGCAGATACAATGACGTTTTCGTTTGAGTCTTCCAGTGCTGGTATAATAGCTTGTACTAAAGCTACAATAAGCACTTTGTCTCCTCGACCAATTGCACGCCGTGGAGTTTCTTCTCGACTTGTTATCGTACGCTTCTGGAACCGTTCGTCCAACAGCCGCATTAACACCATCAATGAGACTTCCACGGACGAATCCATGGACCCACTAAGCGAGGGCCATATTGACGAGCAGTCCGCAACCAGCTTGTAGATCATTTGCAACGTTGGTATACTTTTGAAAAATATTGAAGATCTCTTCCTGCACCAACCCGTTAGTGTCTCCATCTTGCTTCCCATTTTTGCTCTTAGTTGGTAGAATCGGGATCAAATGCGGTAAGATTGAGGACAAAATTTGATCCACATCGTCACCAAGTAAGACCATAACGTCATCTACTAATTGTAATGCCTCAAGTGTCACATGAGGGTCGGATTCACCAACAATCCGCCGACGAATGCACTGTAAAAAGCGTCGAATATTACGAACTGGAAAACGACTCGTTTCAACAGCGGCGATCCTCCGAAGCTTTTGTAGGGTATTCCATCGCACGTTGATGTCATCGTCTTCCAATTGATAGACTAGCGCGTCCACATTCGTCTCCATGGACATCTTCTCGCAATGTTTAACCAGAAGGAAGGAGTGCAAGACGTTTAGCATTTAATAACGCTAACGTTACTGGGTCATCACTTCAATGCCCGTTTTAATTTATTTATTGGCTGTCCAGGAATGCAAATATAAATCTGAAACGAACACTGAAGGCGTACCTATTCATCTACTACTAGTATATTGAAACACGCATTCAATGGAAGCGCAAAGAGACGCTCAAACACACGTTCTACGACTGCTTCATCGGCGGCAGTATGTGCAGACAAGTATAGGCAAATATAGTATACTCGCGCTTTTCCGCCAGGCACTTCTCAAACTATGCGTCATAGAACGATAGTGTGCGCTCTTATGACCAATTTACGCGCTGGTTCCCACGAGCTCCTCTTCTCTTCGAGAAGCCAGTTGTCTAAAGACGGTCACCATTTCACTTCGCAGCTTCACTGTACTCCACAAGCCATTCGTTCTTGTCTTCTTTCTTCAATTGTACATACTCAAACTAGCCGACGACAAGGTGAAAAGCCGGCCGTTTGTTTCCGCTCCACTGATTCCGCAAGCTGACGATGGAGCTACGTGAGGCTTGCAGTCAGGAAAACCAGAATTGATTTCTTTCATCTTCGGTTGTTGCGATCCGCAAACATTTTAATTTCCTCAAAAATACGGGCTGCACAAACAAAGCAATAGTTTTGGCTTATTCCTCGTGTCATCCCAAAATGAAAAAGAACGCTTGAAGATACCTTTGAGTGCTTCCTTATTAAGGGGGACATTTTCGAATTCCATCCCAAAAGGATTAGCTTCTACCGTTTCAGACTGGGCTCTCCGTACGGACTCCAAGAACGGGTGCGCCAGGGCTTTGTCAACCTGAATCCATACAAGTTTTGGTTAGAGTTCGAATTCAAATTGCTATATTGAACAAAAGATTTGCTAACCGAAATTCGGCACTCGGGATTAAACGACAGCATTTGCTTCAGTAAGTCGAGCGAGTCAGCAGGCGCCCCTGGGTACATCTAAATGAAATCACAGAGAACGTCAATACTGGCCATCACTAGCAAACTGCAACAAGTAGTAAGTACCTCACGTAGATCCCGAGGCTCCTTCTTTGGCAATTTTCGTAGATACTGTTTAACTTCACCCAGACTACCAATGTCATCTTCACCTGGCGTGCCAATCACATTGAAGATCACATTGAGCTGGTCCAGCTTGTCTGAGTATGTCGTGGGACGATCCGCACTAAGCGGAAAGCATGATCGACCTGGAAATAGAGGAACGCGCTCTTGGTAGCGCGGGCAGCTTTCAACTTGCATGCTCAGTAGCTCTGCAAAAATGCATCCAACGCTCCACATATCGACAGAAAAATCGTAATCTTGAAGAAGAATAAGCTCGGGTGCACGGTACCACCGCGTAACAACGTGCTTTGTAAGCTGTCGCCGCATCTTGGGGAAATCTCCTGATGATGATGGCGTTGAGGAAGCGCTACCAGGTGACGGCGCCGACGTAGTACCTCCATCGGAAGTCGTCGGTGACTTCGAATCTTTAGGCGAATACAAGTGTTTACTCAGTTCCTCCATTGACATGTTGCTTTCCATAACCCGAGAGAGGCCGAAATCACATATCTAAGAAGTAATTCAAAGTTTAGACAAAAATGTGATTATACAGACCTTGTTGCAAGCAACTCACCATAAGGGTACAGTCTTCGTTCAGCAGGATGTTAGCGGGTTTCATATCACGATGAATCACGTTGGCCGAGTGAATATACTTCAGACCACACAATAGTTGGTACAGGAAGACTTGGATATGGCGAATAGTCAAGTATTGCGGGCTCATGATGAGCTTATGCAGATCCGTGTCCACAAAGTCGAAAACCAGATACAGATCCGTAAAAGTGTCATAGTTTTCGGGTGGGATGACGTCGATCAAATTTATCACTTGCGAGTGGCTAACATAACACATCGAGCGGTAAGAAGGGAAAGGCTTACAAAAAACCATCTAGGCAAGACAAGCTACACACCTGAGACGGCGCAGGATATAAATCTCTCGGTATAGCCGCTTGCAGTCGATTTCCTGGTCGAAAACATTAATGATCTTCTTGATAGCCACCTTTTTCTGACGTTCAGCATCAAAAGCTTCTGCGACCTGATGAAGGGGCAATTGGTTAAGAAATATCATATTAGAAATCAATACAATATTAACAACACGTTATCGACAACAAGACGTACCTGTCCGTAAGACCCTTTTCCGAGTAGTCGCACAAGAGTGTACCGGCTGCCAACGTCCCAGTTGGCAAAGTTGCGAAGGTTAAGCGGCGCCGCACGGGGCACTGGAGATGGCGTTGGCACGTGGGACGAATGGCTATTGGAGCCGCTGGCTACCTGATCATCGTCTGCAGGCTTCGTAGTCGACCCACCTTGTGCTACGGCGCTGTTGGACGGAAACCCGTCGCTAGGAGTGGAGGAAAACCCATCGGGAGTGTGGCTGAAGCCATTGCGGTTCACAAAGGCAGGCGTGGGAGGCATGTGTTCTACGGGTCCGTGAGGGGTGGGGGCGACGGCAGCGCTGTACATAGCGCGCTGATGGTCGATAAACTGATCGGATGTGTGAATAGTGCCCTGTGGGGTTACCGCGGGGGGCGTCACCCCGTTGGATACACAAGCGACCATGGCCGCTGTCGGCCGCGACAGTTTGTTGCCGCGCTTAAGACCGGATGGGGGGGTGGTGGCGGTCATCTTACGCTTGCGGTTGCCCGCATCGGTCACGTCTTTGGTTACGGTCTCCATGGAAGTAGGATGCGGACAGGAATGATGGTTATAAGATAACTACGCGTGGAAGTTTTAGTTCAAAAGGGGGGTGCAAAGAGTGATTGTCAACGCTTACTGTCCGGACACTGCGTGCACGCTCCTTTCGTTGAGCTTTTTGCGTTATGATTGCACTGTGTTTTGGCCTCGCTCTCTCAGAACTCAGACGTATTCATTTTGACCAATCAACAAAACGATATACGGGTATTTTGACGAATCGTAGCGAATAACAGGATAAGAAATTTCGACCAATGCCGTACCGTTCTATTATTCAATTAGGAACTGACTTTTGACGGTACTCGAGGACGCTCGAGTTGGCGAACTTTTAGGTAAGCAGACTCAATATTATTGAGTATGCCTTCCATAAACATTGAAGTCTGCCGTGTTTTGCCAACTGTCGGGTGGTCGCCACCGACCTGACTCAGATAGCTCGCTCAATTAGGTGTCGAGCGTTGAAACCTGTACATCTGGTGACCTCGACTCGAGGTCACCAGATGTACAGTATCGCCTGTGTCTTTCAGAAGAGCCGGGGCTACTTGATGCTTACAATTTGATACCATAAGCACAAAAACACGCTCAGATCGACCAACGTTGAAAAATGCACCAATGTAGCACAACTCCTTGTAACATTTAAATGAATCAAATTTTTGTACGCCACGTTAAAAATTGGTGGCGTCTAGCTGTAAAAAAGCATCCAGATCCTCCATATCTTCATTACCTTGCGTTTCAACGGCATGCTCTCGGCGGCGCTGTGCCACCTCGACCATAGCTTTGGTTTCTTTCTCCTCGCGTTCACGCTTAGACCGTGCTGCTGTAATTCGCTCTCTTTCTTTTTCTTGTAGCTGAAACATACGCGCGGTGGCGGCACCGACCTCCTGTTGGTCGCGATGGCGTTGTAGACGTCTCTCCTGTTGCTCCAGGTGTTTTTGTTCCACTAGCAACTGCTCAACTCGTTGCTGGACCTGTGACTTGAGCGCCTGCACGTGCTGAAGTTCCGACTCCAAATCATTTAATAATTGTTCTTCCTCGTACTCCTCATCTGTCTGAAAGCGGCGCTGCGCCAGCTTTGTTTGCCGTCCTCGGATTTGCATGGCCGACACAGTTATGATGAGCTAATGTGGTCTACAAAAGTTCAGGTTTTCAAACACAAAGTTTAATCGACTCGGATGAGCATCCAGACAACAGCTCAAAGCAGCGACACCGAACTGACGGAAGATCAGACGCTTTACCGGCTCAACGCTTTGCAGGTGGTTGGTGACTGGTCAGTACATGATGATGGTGATGGGCGGCTTTTCTACTATCACTGCAAGTCGGACTCGTCTCAATGGAAAGTGCCTGAAGACCTCATGTCATTCGAGACTGAGTTTATGATGAAGCTAATGCTTCAGAACGCTGTTGCTCGTTCTGGTGTTTGGACAGCGCACGACGCGGGAAATGGAACACTGTACTATTTCAATTCCAAAACACGTGTATCAGCATGGGAACGTCCGAGTGAGTGGATCGAGACAGAGACTTTAGCAGCTACAGAAGCTCATGAAGAGGAAAAAAATGCTGAAGTAGTTCAGAGAGAAGAGGAAAACAAAGAAGAAGCAGTGAAAAACTTGAAGCAAACAAAGGAGAAAAATAAATCGAAAAAGCACAAGAAACGCAAGGAAAAACTGGCTGAGCAGATGGACGCGCTCAAGGACGAAGTAAAAGCCGAAGAAGACAAAGAGGAGAAAGAGCAGTTATCAGCTATGGACTTGGAGGAAGAAAAGGAGCACAATGCCCGTAAGCAGAAGTGGACTGAACAGTTCCGTGCCATGCTACGTGACAAAAACATTATGCCTTTGTGCAAGTGGTCAGTAGCTTTACCACATATTGCTGGAGATCCACGTTTTATGAGCGTACCGACGATGGACGAAAGACGTGCAATCTTTGACGATTTTGTTAAGCACCGTCGAGAAGACTTGAAGGCGGAAAAGAAGAGCAAACTGAAGCATGCCAAACAAATTTTCACGGACCTTTTACACGACCAATTTAAGCTGGAGTCGTGGGAGCCCAGTACTACGCTGAGTGTCTTCCTTTCGACGCTGGAAGACAATCTTCAGCGCGAGCGATACGAGCAGATTCAAAATGATGCACTCGCCTTGTTGACTTTATCTGCGCAAGAAAAACTTTATTCAAAGGCGGTAGCAGACTACAAGTCGGATGCGCTGAAACGTGATGGAGAGCAGCTACGGCTAACCAAGTTTCTGGAAGATAAGCTTGCTGCTGAGGACACGTCGACATTGCAGTGGGAGAGTAGCTACGTTCAAAGCCTCCTTGATAAGTTTTACAGCTCGGTTGTAACGTGCGGCGCGCTACTATCGAAGCTAAAGCAAAGACAGGTGTTTGATGAAGTTGTAGCGCGAGCGGCTCATGATCAAGCATTGAATCGCCAAGTGAATGAGCAGCAATCAGAGCGCTCACATAAAAGACAGATGTTGCCATCGTGTCACGTCTCGAGAGACAAGACAAGAAACTTGAGCCCTAGACCAGAGCGACATCCCTCAGACCACAATCGTCGCCGATCTCGTTCTTGCTCTCGTCATAGACGCATTCGCAGCCGCAGTCGGGAGTCTCGTAAGCATAAGAAGGAATATCGTAGCCGAAAAAGTAGCCGGCAACGCTCTCCTTCTTCGTCGCGCTCGCGCTCCCGATCACGGTCGTCTCGGAAATTTTCTAGACGGCATCGTCGCTACTCGTCCTCCTCTTCTAGGTCTCGTTCACGAACGCGCTGACAACCTTTAAAACACAAGTCGTGTTGCAGCAACAATGGACAACCACTAAAACTCTGCATTCAAAAGCGTATTATCATATGTCCACCAAAACTTACTGCAAGCATATATAGTAAAGGATTTATTTCTTCGGCGTCGAGTCTGGTAACGGAGAGAAGTCTACAGTGCGCAATACGTATTTTGGTTCGTCGACGATTTTCATTACTGCCTGGACGCCGTAATCTAGTGGCACCGAGTAGATGCCATCTATCGTGACTTTCATATCCCATCCAAGAGATCGCATTGATACACGGCGAGCCATTCCTCTGAAATCATAAATCATAAAAGATTAATCAGAAAGCGCTATCAAGAAGATGTTTTTCCATGTAAAGTAAACTGCCTACCGCCTGAACCGGATATGACCAAATGTGGCATTGATGATAGGCTCGCGGACGACGTAGCCCATATCTCGCGAGTCTTCCGGGAACACATTCTGCTTGTTGATACTGTGACAAAAATGCAGCACACAAATGTCAATGCATGACGCTGACGCATTATATCTAAAGGCTGTGCAAGAACGAAACTCACGATTCTGTCAGCTCCGTTACGGTCTCGTTCGTATGTGTGTGATTCATCGCGCTAAGAACATTTGCAACCTGCTCTCTATAGACTTGACACTGCAAAACAGAAGCATCAAATGGTTTAGGTCTAGATATTACATATTTGCGACTTCAGTCACGTACCGCGCTTGAGTACCACGCGCTAGAGCCTGTTCCCGTGCACATGAGAATGCCACTACTGCGGTGAGATTCCCGCTGGTGCTGGTCAATGCCGATATTGTAGTGCGATGGTCGAGATGCGTCACCTTCCGCGATGAACACTTCATTTAGCGCGTAGCGAGGCAATTCATACCAAAAGCCATCCTGATTTACCATTCCGACACGAATTCGCTGTCGTAGCCGCCATCTAAAGTCTCCCTCCAGCAAACGGTCCAATGCCGTACCGAATCGATGAGTCACATTATCGACTTTGTAGCAGCACAAATTTCCTTCACTCCGTTTTGGGTCTGTGTTGAGGCCTGCCACTGGAATCGGAGTGTTGACGAAGCTTGCTGTCTTTAGAAACGTTCCATCTCCACCGGCGGAAAATATCATATCCATTCCTTCTACAGCCTCGTGGGTAAGTTGATTTGCAGAGATGACCTTAACTTCTATATTACGCTCTTTAAAGCTAACAATGGAGCAAAAAAATTAGATAAATAGCCTCAAGACATTTTATATACCGGTATATGTCTTACCTGTTGGTAATTTCTTCGACGGCTTCGATGTGATGTTCATGACTTGCCTTTAACCGGTCATGAACAAAACCTCGCATCGACATCTGCTTCCTCAGCGCCTCTCTGGGTATGAATATATAAGTACATCATTTTAGCAATTCAGCCAGCAAAATATAACAATCACTGCCACACGCACCCGGTATTACCGTACAGCTCAGCTTCATGCTGGAATCGTGACATCTTTTTCACTACAACCGCCTTTTTCAGATTTAACATTGGTTTACCCGAGATCAGAAGCGGTGTCTGACGCTCTTCCTTTCTCACGGAAGCTTCCTCAGTACTAGACGTCGATTTCGAGGAGGGCGCAGTTAAGCTCGTCGAGTAAGCCAAAACGCTTGAAGTATAATCTTCCGAGGATAACGACTTGGCAACATTGTAGGTCTTTTCAAGATACTCCTCGGAAATTATCATTCTCGGCACACGCTCGGCAGTGGCGAGCAGCAGTTCATTATCATACACTGGTCGGGTAATCTTCATCCATCCTTTTGGACTAAGTTTCTCGTTCCACGGACACACTGAGCGCATGTGTGTAAAGAACGGCGCCATGATTTCCGTCTGTGGATCCTTTCGAGTATAATGTAAAACGTGGCCGTTATGAATCTGGTCTACCATGCGTCCTGATTCCTGCAACTCAATAAACGTATCCTGCGACATTCTCTCCAGTCGCGTCCGCATGGCCCAAATCACTTCTCCATGAGCCACAACAATTGCTCGTCTATTGTGACATTCGTGGTTTAAAATACCCAGTAAGCGATCTGCACGTTGAGCTACAGCCGCCAAGGACTCGCCTCCAGGAGGCGCATAGTAAAATCGATTGAGTTCTCGTCGTTTGAGCTCATCCTGCATTTTAATAAACCGTTCTTGCTCACTCATAAGGTCCATCGCACCCCAGTCACGCTCTCGGATGAGCATTTCTGCGTACCATCGCGCACCTGGAAGCGCCATGCGGCCCGCCGTTTCCATTGCACGTAGATATTCCGACACAAGGTAACGGTCAAAGTGCGCCAAATTGTTGCGTCTGAGCCAATCACCTGCTGCTGCGGCCTGTTTTCTACCACGATCCGTCAGTCGCCAGCTCGAGCTGTGGCGGTGCTTGAACTCGCCAGCAAAGAGGCTGTGATCGCCGGCTCGAGAACGCTGGCGAGCAATGTTTCCCTCGCTCTCTCCATGGCGTATGAGTACCAGGTCAGTAAGACGAGGGAGACGTGAAGTGCAACTTTTGCTTCGTTTATTTCGTACCACAAGCGCAGCGCGGACGCCAAGCGAATGGGGCGCACGCGTAGAGCTCAACATGACGCTGGCTGTTGCTGGAGACTGCCACTGTACGATGATAGGCTGGTGTGTACCACACAAACCACTTGACCAATCAATGTGGAGAATCGAGTTGAAGTGGTCTGCCGCAGATACGTTGCGGAATGGAGAGTCTCGACGCGAGTTACGCGCTGCTAAGCGATGTATCTGCTCGGAACCGGGAGCTGCAGGCGCGTCTGCGGAATAAAATGCCATTTCTATGGACGGATACTGAGTTGTTGAGGATAAAAGGTCCGCCGCGAAGGCATCGAGCGAAAAAGTTGCCAGGAGAACAAGCGGCAAGTATCGAAGCGGATCAAATGCTATTAGCGCTGGAAGGACAAGCTGTCACTCGACAATACAAGCGACGTGTGGAATGGGAAGTTGCAAGACGCATTGCACGGGTAGACAGAGAAATGCAACAGTATCAACCAGCGCAAAGATTCTGGAACCAGAAGAGGGAGAAGACAGTAGCGCCAACGACGTCTGCGTATGCTAAACGACGTCTACATGAAAATTTAAGCGATGCAGTTAGAGGAGATGTCGTGAAAAGGCAGGATGAGGAAAGTGGAGGAAGAGAAAAGAAGAATGAAGTGAAGGTTACCGTGATAGAGGGCAAGAGCAATGTTACAGCCGAGACTAAACGAAAGAAAAAGTGGGTGAGACCTGACATTGAGAAAAAGACTGATGAGCGTCTCGCGGAAAATCGCGTGGTAGTGCGTCAAGTTTCTGATCGTGAACTAGACAAAGAGAATGCACTACCAAATACGGCGATTAAGAGAAAGGAACAACTTTTATTGAGCGTTAGTCCCTCGATAGCATCAGCAACAATCAATCAGCAAGATGATCGACCCCTAGTAGAAAATCAAAACAAAACTTTACCTGATATTGAGCCTTCCAGCTCATCGAAGACTGAAGTCGAAAATAATACAAGTTTGACTGCACAAATCAAGTCTGCTAGGTGGCAGGACAAGCCCATTTCAACACCAAAAGAAAATGTTGAAAAAGAGAACGAAGAAGCTCTTTATGTTCAACGAAAACGGGATGCTGACCAAAAAAGCCCGGGTCAAATCCATACATTGAAGAAAGATCGCGCGTCGTCATCGATTGGAAAACAAGTTCTGTCTGAATATCGGACCATGCCATCCGTTCCTTCATTTGGTACACCACCGATACTTTCTACCGGGAAATCTACACAATTTCGTCTGAACCCTGATGTTCTTCGTCGGCTTTTTAGCGATTTGGACACTGATAAAGACGGACTCTTGAATCGCATTGAGACGTGCTTGGCTCTCCATCGTTTGCAAATATCGGTACCGACTGCCAGGATTATAACGTTTTTTCGCCACATCCATTCGTCTGATCGAAAAGGAACGAGTAGTTGGTCTGGCAAGCACGTGCCAACGAAAGAAGCGATAAATTACAAACAGTTCGTCGCATTTGTCACTACAGCGTACGATCAGCAGCAGCAACACAAGAAGACGCGACGTCACTCTGTAACAAGATTTAAAAAATGGCAAAATGATCGTGGTAGGTCACCACTACCCGTTCCATTGACAACTTTGCCCACATTCGCTTCTCCAACGTCTTCAACAGTGAAAACGTCTAGACCCTCAGCTTTAATACGAAAAGACGAAATTCCAGTCTACGAAATGGATGATGTTGGCTTGGAGAAGAATGAAGTATGCGAGGAACGAATGATTAACGAAATTACAGACTTTGTAGTCGGCACGATACTTGCAGACACACCCGGCGGGGCTAGCGAGGAAAACAGGGACGTTGCAGAATCAATAGTGCGGAAGAGTTTGGAATCACTGGTTGGGGAGGATGCAGTCAACAGCAAGTTAGTGGATGAAATCACCTGCGAGCTAATCAAAGAGCGACTAAGAAGAATTTCTGCCCCAAATCAAGAAGATACTGACGATATCACAGGATTGAGAAAAGCGTTAGCTCACTGTAATGAACAAATTCTGGAAGGGGACAAAGCAACTAGTTTGGTCGCTGAACAGTCCAACTCTGAAATTTCGATCAATGCGGTGGATATACTTGAAGAAGAACAAGTTGGTTGCGGTTGTATCGGGCAAGGTCCTGATGTTCAAAGCGTAAGATTGGTGGACGAAGCAACGGACACAAACGAGCTTCTTTCTGCTCCTGTCGAAAAGGCTATTCAAGTGCCTGAAACAGTTAACCAAAAGTATGATGATGAAAATGCTAATGCAAAAGTCGTGCCGCCCCAAGTTCCGGAATCAATGTCATCTCAAACGCATCTAGTTCAGACCCTCCGAGTTTCACTTACAGCGAGGGAGTATACTATGGGCTTGGACGAATTGCTAACACTTGTATCGGCGATCAAGATCTTGGAGCAGAGACAATTACACCAAAGAGATGCGCTCGAAGACCAACCGGATTTTCCTATAAGCGAGGCGAAAAAACTCAGCCCGATACCTCCTCGCATTGATCTAGTGAACAAAGAAGACATGTTTTCTTCGGACGCAGAGAATGAAAGTATGTCGTCCAAAACGGTGCCACTTGATTCGGTGCCTGTGTCAAAGACGAAGGCAGCCATAACTTGCACACATACTTTTATGAGAGCTAACAGCTACGAAAGCAGTGCCGAGATATGAGAATATGTATGATAGTGCAGCAGCAGCAGCGTCAGCGAAAGCTCAGACGTTATTACGTTCATAGATGCATCAAAAGGTTTGACCGTCACCATTTTATGACAGATCAACACGCGACAATCGACGCCCGCAACGAAGTCAAAGAAGCGTTTTCAAGTCAGTTAGCGACCATAGTGGACTAGATTCATCTGCAGTGCTGAACTATCTGAGGGTGAGCTCTCATGTGAAGATCTCAGTGATGGAGAAATTTTCGACGCGTGCAAACGAAGATACGCCAAGTCCAAACTGGCAAACCCAAACATGATGAAAAGATCACGTGAAAGCGAAGGCCTCATCAGCTCAGTTGAATCGGGAGAACTCCCTGGACTGGTAAGGATCATACTGCTTAGATGTAACGTTGCGTCACAACCTTATTTCCTTGTTATCCTACAGACAAAAGTTCATGCGACCCATGACAGCCAAGTGCTTGGTCGATCGGCATTCTCATCGATTGAATCTGGCGAAGTCGAAGACGGTAGAATAATTAACTGACTAGAATTCAGATGGAGCTACTTGCCGGGTCCCTCATATCACTGTTTGCTTCATCAACTTTATCCAAATCTTTAATAGAACCCCATCACTTCATGGTCTGGACCTAAAGGTAAGACGTTAGGATCACTCACGTAGGCTCGTGAAAACTAATCTTCTTGGTCACTTGAATCCTCTACAGCAATCACCTCTTGGGCAGTTTTTAACCCAGTGATCTTCGTTGAAGTCATTTCTTCGCGAGAGACTGGTAGCTTTGACGTCAATACGACAGGCGGCATATTTTTCGTGGGCTGTGTCACGTTCAATTGGTGTCGCTTAGGCTCCCCATAGCTGTCGGGACTTGTCGCTACTTTCACAAGCTTAATCTGTCCCTTTTTCTGGCTTGATAGTTTTTTATGGCGCCGACGTCGCTGGCGCTTTACTTCTTCGTTATCAAGGTGTTGCTTCCACTCAAGTTGAATCCCAAATTTTAGCTGGAGTTCTTCCTTTGCATCTTTCAAGTTTGGCTATGCAAATACGGTTAGCAAAAGCGCCACGTATTGCATCACCAACGATATTACAATACCTTCCCGTCCTTCAATGAATGGATGATACTTTCCACAGCCTCAGCCCGCGCGTCCAGGGTATTCTTTTGTCAAAAAGTGCATTGAAAGTGAAAGGTGTTGGATAAATTTTGACAAATATCACTATCTTGCATACCCGAGGGAGTTGAATGTGAGCGGCTTCGCAGTCGGAAAGAAGCTCAGCAAGCAAACGCTGTGCTTGGCGGAGATTCATTGTTACCAGATTCTGCAGTAATATGTTAAAAAGTGCAATAGTTGGTGCATGTCTTCAATCAACTGCCATTTCTACCAACTGTCGTGAAAATGATAAACATCAAATATGATATACGCCTTCAATGTACTAACTTAAATCCCGACAATAACCATCAGCCACTCGTGCTCTCAAGGTGCGACTGGTAAAGCCTCACCATCCCCGATGTATTCGATTACAGCTGCCGCGAATCCTTCGTTCAAAAGCTAGTCAATTTTGGTGGCCACAGCTGTACCCACATTGTCTAGCTGTTTTGCTTGAGCTCCAGACGTCATCACAACCCCGGTACTACAAATAGCCTTTGCAGCTCGCATACGAGACATTCCTCGTTGTGAGTGTCCGCATTTCAAATTCCCCCAACTGGACAAGCTGGTCCACGAGTGCTTGATTTTCAAATCGTGAGGCAGGGGTAGCCTCCACTTCTTCTTGAATGCGGCTCTTTCGCACGTACTCTTTCTTCTTGCTGCTAGCTGCCGGGCTCATGACATCAATCCGTGCCGAGCTACTACTTGGGCTTTTGGCGACGCTATAATTTCCAGAAGTCAACTCGCGTCGTTTCTTTTTCGACAAATCCTGCATGATGGTTCGCTTCTGACGCTGCACCAGATGAGGGGAGCGTGATCCTGGAGCTGCTTCCTCAGCCTCTTCGCGTTCACCAAAGTTTTGCTTAAGGTGGTCCAGCGCCTTCGTCGGCTGCAGATATCCCAAAGCATGATGTCGTGTATGTTGTAAGGCTGCAATTACCTCTCGCAGTGCAAGCCACGGGCTCTACAATAATTGTTGAGAAAACACACCATTACTGCAAAGTAAGGGAACAGAGCAAACGATACCGCTGACCTCTGGTAGCTGCACGCCCTTCTCATTGCACTTCATTAAAACATCCGATATCACCGCTTCCGTCTTCATATTCGCTATGCTAGTACTTCGAAGTATGGTTTTTAAACTTTAAAGTAACTGTGACGTGTGTGCGAAGGTCTCACACTTCAACATGGATATTTGCCAAAATAGGGTACTTGTTGCCAAACTAAGGATTCAAAAGTCAGAATAGGGTACTTTTTGTGAATAAACTCCAAATAAGGGTTCGCCCAAAGATAATGTTGTTGTTAATCGTAGTCTATTTAACGTTTCTGCTATTAGGACTTTTGCCAAAATAGGGTACTTTTTCAGGTTTGTTGCCAAACTAGGATTCAAACGTCAGAATAGGGTGCTGTTTGTGAATAAAGTTCAAACGAGGGTCCCACAAAGATGTACACCTTTTCCAGTCCAAGTTCGGCAAAGAACAAATTAAGAACGGCAAGAACAAAAGCAAATTCGGCAAACCGCCCACTTTTTATACTTGACGCTAGAATTATTAGAAGAGGTT
>MIQA02002902.1:0-23621 GCA_001887855.2 Sclerospora graminicola | reverse complement strand
TTGTTGTTGAATCGCAGTCTATTTAGTACTTAACTATTAGCTACAATAAAATCTCTTAGTGCTAGATCTAACCCCACTTCCGTCTCTGATGAGCTATCCACCTGGTGAGCAGGTAGTGTCTTTTTGTGTTCATCACTTGACCGATCCTGGTATATTTCTTGTAAACACTCAATACCAATTAGCATTCGTATCCCGCGTAGTCTGGTCGCCGTTCTGCTACGTTCAAAGTACGCTACTGCCAACAATTGCTTCATTGTTTTCGACCAAATCCATAGTAATTGCTCCCGTGCATTGCGATAAATCCCTTTATGCACGTTTTCGTTCCGCATAAACCATAACCACGTAATTCCAAGCGAACATATCCCTTTCCACACACGAGCAAGCGCCTCCTTACACTCCTCCGCTCCTGTGCCACACCTCATCCGCAAGCATTTCATCATAGCCTCTGAAATTTCCGGTGATTTACGCGAAGCAACATTTCTTCTGTAGTACTCCAGCTCAGCGTTCCCGACACTGCGCCCGTTCCAACTTGTTAATAGCCGGGCCCACAATTGTTTGGCCCGACTGCACCCCCACACGATATGTGTGACCCCTTTCCCAGGTGTCTGACACTGATCGTCCAGTGCACACCCTCCTTTTGTGTTATATCCATCGTAATAGACATTTAATTGGAACGTAGCCGCTCGATAAATGCTCCATACTTGATAGTCCGATAGCATGTGTCCATGCTTCCACAGCTCTGCTGGTGTCTGCTCCTGCATATTCCGATTCCAGTCTGACTTCTCCCGCATGCGTTCCCATCGGTCCCGTACTCGTGGCAGTGCGATCGTTAGTGCCTGGTAATAGTAACTCTTGAAGGAACGTCTAATCCATCCTTTCACTGACCGCATGTTAACCCCTGCTTTAATCGTCCAGGGGTAATTATGCATGCTTGGATGGGCTGCAAAAACCAAGCCCTTCCTCTGTTCCAGCTCGATCCCCACGTTGGCCTCGAAAATATTGCGTTTCCTCCCTGCAATGCCGATTGGTTCGTCCCAGTAGATGCCATCCTCCCGCTGACGCAACTTCCAACTTTTTCCGGTTACCGAACACGTTCCTGATACTTCTCTTGTTGAATCTATCTTCCACACCACATGTTTCCATTGATCGTCAGTGTTTAGGAGTGTCGGTTGTCCCGCCTCCCCTATTTCTGCTCCAATCGCTACCCTCGGCGAACACAGGATTATGCTTGCCAGCCAACGACCAACTTTCTTTCGCGAGTGGCATGTCTGCTCCGCTCCTTGCACTACCCAATGATACCGCGACCGTCCGACTCGTCTGATGTGCAGGTCTTTTAGAGTTGACTCAGGCAGTTTCGCATACTTGGCCGGCATCAGTACCCCCGCTGTTTCATCTCTAATCCAGGGGTTATTACTCCACGAAAAGGTCCCCCAGAAAGCTTTAAGCGCTTGTCGTCCATACCCGTGCCAGTCAATGTCTGCTAGATCCACTTGAACTTGGATTTGATCACCTCTGTGCAGCATTTCCTTCGGACTGACTGGCTGTGTAACACATTTCGTTTGTAACACGCCTGAATTTACTGATACGTACCTTTCGAGCAGAGTTACTTCGTCTTCCGTTGGCCCTAACGCCCTTGAGAGGTGGTAAATCACCGATGACACCTTCTGCCCCTTTCCTATCTTCTTCCTCCACCCAGTCTTCCTACAAGGAGACACCCATACGTTAGTTTGATCCGGTTTAACCAATTGACACCAGTTACGCCACGCTTGCGTATATCTATCATTCGGCTCGAGTAACCACATCGTTGCCTCCTTTACAGCTAGCGTGTGAATTGCTACTGGGATCGAAATCAGCCCTAATCCGCCGGCATGTCGTGGTATGAAAAGAAGGTGTGGTGACATCTTGTGACGACCTGGTTCGCATGTTGTCTTGTTACTCCAAATAAACTGCTTCTGCAAATGGATGAGCTCCTTATACGTCTGCTGGTCCGGCTCGAACACTTTTGCCGTAAAGAGTATGGCTGGCATCGCGATCGAATTGAAAAGGGTGACACGTTCCATCACCGAAGTTCCGCACTTCGTTGCTGTTAGTAACCTCCTTTGTACTGCCCGTATCCGCTCGGCCCAGTTAGCGTCCGCCATGTTATGCTTTCCCACTTGATATCCTAAATACCTCACTGTGTCATTCTCTTTGATCACTGGAATCCCCCACTTTTCCAACTGTACCGTAGCCTGTCCCAGCGGGAGAATATGACTTTTTGCAGGTTGCATTGTCAAACCGGATAATTTTCCAAAACTCTCCAGCAATGTTACAGCCTGTTCAACTTGCTCCTCTTTTGTGAAAAAAATTGTGGAATCGTCCACAAATGCTGAAAAGGTGTGTGCCCGATGCGATCTGTCTCCTTTAATCGTGACTCCTTGGAGCCCTTGGTGTTGATCAATCGCCATTCCCAGGGGTTCGACCGCCAATATAAACAGCAAGGGTGCCAACGGACATCCTTGGCGAATACCCGATATTACTGGAAACGACTGCGAGAGTTGTCCATTCACTAAAAATCTCGCCGATGTGCCTTGGTGTAGTGCCTTCATAAGTGCAATGAAACGTTCCGAAAATCCAAAACATCTCAAAGTCGCCAGCAGATAATGCCTATCCACCGTGTCGTATGCTTTCGTAAAATCCACTAGCAAAATTCCACCGTAATCGCTTGACTTCGTCTGATCTGGATCCGCCTGCCGCTCCTGTAAGATATGCATCATCATCACGACTGCACGGTCCATCCGTCGCCCATGGACGAATCCTTGTTGAGAGTCGCCCACTAACCGTCCTAGAAACACTTGTAACCGCGCCGCTAAGATCTTCGCAAATATCTTGTAACTCGTCTGTAACAGAGATATGGGTCGATAATTCATTGCATTAGTTGACTTACCCTTTTTCTTGAGCGGAATGATCACCGCTTCTAGAAAGGAGTCAGGCGGCGGAGCCCCTTGTAGTACTTCATTGAACACCAGTAGCAAATCCGGCATGAGTTCTTCTGTGAAGTCCTTGAAGAAGTCGTTATTCAGCCCATCGGGACCAGCAGCCTTCCTTCGTTCCAGTCGTTTTATCGCTAGTTGGATGTCCTCGGCCTGTATTGGTGCTAGTAAACTCTCATTTTCAACTGAGGTGACTCGACGTCGTGACCAATCCCGGACTAGCTCCTGGATCTTCTGCGGTACCTCGTTGGCTCGAATTTTCCTATGGACTTCGCCAAATACTTTCTGCCATGTGCATGCAAATTTATCCGGTATCGACAAGTCTTGTGCGTGCAAAAAGGCTTGCTCATTCAGAACAATCTCCTCCACTCGCTGATCCCGCTCCCACGTTGCTGTACGCCGATACAGCCATCGCAGATTCTCGTTAGATCGACAAAACCGTTGTGCACTCCTTACCTGATTACATCTGATAACTTCATGTTCCGTAATCTGCAAGATTTGGTCCCGACTTGTTACTCGTCCATAGAGTGCCTGTTCAAGATGTTTCGCGTGTCGTCTCCTCCGTTGCGCCACTCTCGCCCTAACTCGTACTATTGCCGCTACCCATGAATTCTTGACTGAGTCCCACCCGGCTGCTCCGGCTGGCTCCGTTGCAACTCGGTTCTCCATTATCTCCTTTATTTCTTGTTGAACTCGAGATCCTCCTGCTCCCCTAATCGGGTATTGCAGTCGAAAGTGGTGGCTTCTTGTTCGATGTTTCTTGCTTCTGGGTTGACGTACTTGAAGCTCTACTTGATCGTGATCCGACGGTACCCCGGGCCGACTGGTACTAACTCGATTAACCCATTCGAATCTCCTTTCCGAGACATAGAATCTGTCGATTCGGCTTGCTGATTCGCCGCGCCAGAAAGTGAAGTCGAGCCTAATGTCCTTATAGTCATCTTGCACCGCCGTAAACTGCACCAAGGCCGTGTCCTGCATCTTCCACCTACATATAAGTCGTGTCAGTTCTGGACATTCAGTTGATCTTCTCCGCACAGGCCCCGTTCTATCTAACGATGGGGATTCAACGCAGTTGAAGTCGCCCCCGAGAAGAACATTAGAATACTGCTGTAAGTTCCACGTCCCCAAACCCTTGTAAAACTGCGCCCTTTCCTTGTCGCTTGCTGACGGCGCATAAATGTTGACAAACTTCCAGTCATTCACCTCCACCGCAATGATCCGCTCCGACCATCCGCCAATCTGCCACGACCGAGGTATCCAACCGCTTCTCGGTGTTAGTAGTATTGCGACGCCTCCTGTCTTATTTTGCGCAACACTCCACACAGCTAATCGGTAAGTGTCATCCTTGTGATTCCACATACGCTCCCATTGCTCCGTCAAATCCACCGCCTCCTTTCTACTTGTGATGTGTGTTTCTTGAAGCATGATACAGACGGGGCGTTCTCGTACCGGTAAGTTTCTCCACGATTGTAACCATGCCCGCCGTTTACCTGCTGAAAAACCGCGAACATTTTGCGTGATCACTCGGAAAGACGCCTCCTCGTCACTTCCCTCCTTCCGGTCGTGATTCTCCTCCCTCATTGCTGTCTTCTCTACTGTAATTCTGCTATACCGGTCCATTTCTTTTAGTAGGGCCGCTATGTCCTCCTCGTCCTTGTCACCACTTGTCTTGCCCTTAGTAACAATGAGGCGCTTGAGCGCCTCTTTGCTGGGCTTGGTCATTCTGATCCATATCCACGTATTCGGGTTCCCTGTCGTTCAGAGAAACGTTAGTTAGAGTTGTTAGGAAATAATCTGTCATGTCCATCCATGCAGAATTATTGTCTTCCTCCAGCCGTTTGGCTATCACGCCAAAACCCGATATTCGCACTCGGGCTGTCTGGTAACGTCTGATCTTCACCCAGATTGGGTCTTTCGGGAGAGCGGCTTCTCCAATGATTGCTGCGAGTTGTTTACTGTATACAAAAGCGCACAGAGCCGTCAGAGCAAATTTTTGGTACCTGTGTGGTCCACACAGCTGCCACAACGGGTTGTTGCAATAGTTGAGCTCCTTGAGTGTCTTCCAATGTTGGCTACTAGCTCGTAACACTTCTCGTTGTTTTTCGTCCACTAGTATACTCACACTCTCCGCCCATCCCGTCAGGAAATTTTCCCCTTCTGATTGCGCTCCAGTCGAGGTTCCTAAGGTGATCAACTCCTCCCAAAATTGACGTCTCCATTCCTTCGCAATTTCTGTAATCACTTCGTTGCTGATTGTCCGGATTATGATGTGCGGTTTGTCGCTGTATTCCAACAGCTGTGCTAACGCCAGGCCGTCCTTCTTCGCGGCCTTCAGCCATACATCAGTCGCCGCATTGACTGTAGGAAATGGTGCCACCTGTTGGTGTGGCCACACCTTCCCCATCGCGTTCCATACTTGCTCCGCTAGGGACTCAGTTCCCCTGATGGGTTCTGTATCCATGTTTTCCACGCGACCTGCTGCAAATTGATCCCGCTGCACCGACTCTGTGCCTGTAGTCACTTCTTCCTTGGAAGACTGGAAAGGTTCGTCTACTGCGCGCTTTTTTCGCGACCGCTGCTGCTCTGCATCTGTGATTTGCTCAATTTCCTTGATGTCGTTCCGTTGTTGCCCTCTTAAACCTGGTGACCCCTCCTCTTGTCTGTGACCCGACTGATCTGTTAACGCCAACGTTCCTTGTGTGGTGTTATACCACTCTGTTAGAATCTCCGCTGGTATATTGTATCGTTGTGCCAGTAGTTTGCATACCGACTCTTGCGCCATGTCTGCTTGGAGTAGTTCTGCTTGCCTGTGTTCTGGCAAATACATGGCGGTTTCCACCAGAAAATGTATTAACCCATGGTGCCGTGCGTCCCCTTCCTTGAGTAGCTGTTCCACTTGCCCTCGAATTACTTTTCCTGGCGACCAATCCGTGGGGACGTTTACCAGTTGCCCCCCCGGATCCATCGTTTTTTCCCCTTCTCGCATCCGCTTGTTTGATCCACCTAGTCCACCTGCGTCATACATTACCACATCCTGCTGTACTGGTGCCTCCGTATTCGTTCCTTCAGTTGACCTCCATCCGTGTATATAGGCGTGGTAGTGAATGTTTTCAAAATGTAGTACCAGGGGTAACTTACCTTTACCTTCCTTTACCGCGTTTTTCATCTTGATCACTTCCTTAACGCCTTGTTCTAAAGACATGGGGAATTCGCCGCAGGTGGCGATTTTGCGCCTTTGATGCACCCTGATTTCTGGTGAGAAGTGAATAACCCCAGGTTTACCGCTCACCAAATCCTTGCTGATCACAAAAATGTGTCTTTGAAGGAGCGTTCCTAGGCAGATTAGAGTATCGTTACTACCCCAGTTCTGACTGCTCACCGTCGCTTCCAACTCGGACGGACTGTTTCCATAATCCTGCAAATACTGCTTAAACTCCACCTCCGATTGTTTCGCTGCCATCTTTTCATACCCTCTGCCTAGACTTCGTAACGTCTGCTTGCGCACCCCCGCTGGAAACTTAGCCTTGAAGTCTGACAAACCCCTTGCTGCTCCACCCTTTTTTATCCACGCCGTTGCTTGTTCCAAAATTTTTGGGCTTTCTTCAAGTGATGAGTTGAAAAGTGCTTGTACGACGCTATATGCTTGGCAGTTCCCCGTCGCTGGTGTCCTCACTTGTTGGAGCCCCATGGCCAGTAGTGCGTCATTGATGTTGCCCACCTGAATTTTTACCTCCGGCTCTGCCTCCCACGGGAACGGCTGTAGCGGTCCTTCAGCTTGATTCAAGGTCATGCTCAACTTCCCTAACTCGGCTTTCACTCGCGCCTCCACTATCAACACATCGGAGTTATCCTGGTAGCCGCGTTGCGCTCCTACTGTACCCCGATTTTTATCTTTGGATACCACCACATTTTTAGTTTTTACCGGTTTTGGTTCCGGTACCGGTTCAGTTTTTATGGTTTTGTCAATCGGTTCACTTGCACTATCCTCTTTTGGGACCTCCTCCTTTCGCTTACTGTTACCGTTAATTTGTGCTTCTGCCTTTGCTGTCGCACGTAACGGTTGGTTCTGCTTACTGTTTCCCATCTCACTGTTTTCTTGTTGCCTCCCTCGGGCTGGTGTCCCATTTCTTCTTTTAGTGACAACCATCCACTCGGTCGCACCTGTACCTGTGTCTGCCTCGTGCCCCTTTGCTGGAGAAGGGCCTTCCTGTTCGGCCTTCACCGTCGCGGGGGCCGGTGTTGTGTCCTGCTGTTTCTGTACCTCTGGTTGTATCGGCTGATTATCCTTCAAGGTACTGGCTACCTGATTTTCCTGATCTTTTAACCTCCGTTTGCTTAACAGCGCATCCTGTTCGTCACAATGCTCACGAACTTCCTTGATTAAAGTCTCCATGCTGTCGAATATGGGTTCTGGTGTTTCGATGAGTTCCGCATCTTCCACCGAAATCGCAAGACAGTGCTCTTCCTGTAGCCTCTTCTCTGCAATCGTACAACTCCTGATTTGATGACCCGCTTCTCCACATCTAAGGCAGTGAATCTTTCCTCTCGTGTTAGGGTGTTCCAGCGTCAAGATATTACCACACCACATCACTCTCCACACATCCCTCAGCTTCTTGGGGCAGCCACTAGCCGCGATGACGATTTCCCAGTCTAATGAAGTTGCTGATAATGGCCCCCCCGAATCCAATTCTTCGAAACGAAAGTCCACAGTGATGATTGATTGAAGGTATCCGTGCAGCCTCATGATGTCTATGTTGCGTGTGACATTCCTCATGATGATGGCGTAATCCGGTCTTAAGCCCAAGCCCGAGCTCCCCCCTGAAACTTTCCTAGACCATACCGGTTCGTCACTTGTCTCTTTCGCATGTAAGTTACGCAGTGCGTGGATTTGTTTATGATATGGAACCCTCAGCTCTTCATATCGTTTTGCTATTTCTCGTGTTAGGAAGTGCAAGTGCAGGCAATGGTCTGACTGATTGTAGCTGATCGACTTGACCTTTCCAAGCATTTCCCAGAGCTTCTCATTAGCTAATCCCCTTGCCGTCGCCGCTGTTGCTATACTCTCCTGCAGGCTCTTAGTACTCTGGAATGCCTTTTTAATCGCTGCTTCTCCCTGTAAATCCATTATTAAGCAGCCTTCAACTCTTACTCTAATCGTTAAAATTAACCGTAACCGATCGTTAGATGTCATGATTTGCCGTAGGAATTGTGGCAACATGCGCGATAAAATCGTTCCTTCTGCTAGACCTTTAACTATTTCCCATTCTTCTGGGCTTCCGTCTCGGAATTTCTGCTTATCCTTACCACTCCACTCTTTTTCGCACACTTTAGTCAATAAGGCTGTTCTCTCTGGTGAATAAACAGCCGGATTGAATAAATAAGCAGTGTACCTAGGCTTTACCTTTGCCGCTGCCTCTTTTTGCCCCGTTACTTTATGAAGCCATCCTTCCAACACACTTTGTCCTTTGACCTCTACTTCCACTTGACAACTACCTATTTTTCGGGCAAGGATTGTGACAAGTGGTTTGTTGAGTTTTAGTGCTAGTTGCCGAGCATCTAGCGCTTTTTGGAACCACACCTTCCAGCTGAGTTTGTGCTTAACAACCAACAACTCGAATAAATCAATTAAACGTTCCAGTTCCGGGTTTGACAACTTGACTTTCAGACCATCCGCTTGTTTACCTCCTCTTTGTGTCCGTTTTATGGCTGCGTATGACATTTGGAACAGCTGACAAGTCAGGTCCAACCACGTTTGTAATCGTGGTCTGGGCAATTCTGCTTCATTCAGGGTATGAGACAGTACCATAGCCAGTTCCTCTGGCGTGTTCGGTGTTCCCGTTGTGAGCTGGTTCTCGCTGTCCTTGGTTTTCCTAGCCTCCACATGAGGCTCCTCGCTTCCTTCCATGACGCCCTCCTCCAAATTGTTCTCGACCGGTTTCCCTTCCGTGAGATCTATAACCGTCTCTTTCTCTTGTTCCGACATAGAGGTTGGATCCTTAGTATCATCCTGTGGGTCCTTCTCTTCCGGCGACTCAGGCACAATCTCATCAATGTCCTGTTGAGTCACCTCCCCTTGCTCTACGATTGGCAAGGTGTTACCTCTACCCGCCACTACCAGCTTGTCCGGGGGTTTTCTATCTTTGCCAGGGTCACCACCTGGTGCGATCATTAGTCTTAAACTTACTTTGACGGAAGTTTGTCGTGCAAGCCCAGATCCTCTTCCTACCTTTGCTGGGTAGGTGGGGTCTATGCGACAAAATCAGGACTGTTGTGTGGATATTTCTAAATCTAATTGTATCCCAATTTTTCAAACACATTAACGATTCTATAATTGATTGCTTTAGGGAGCCACGAAAAAGTCAGTTACTATTCGCTGTCCAACAGAAAAGAGCTGCTCGATGGTCTTCCGTCGTGCTTGTAAATGACTGCTCGTACTAGAACGATATGATTTTTATTTTGACATATAATCACGGGCAGTGCTCACAAAATGCATAGCTTACCTCATTTGCGCTGTTTGCCATGCTGCTACTTGCTGGTATAGTCGCTATACAAACAAATTCGTGAAAGGCTTTCTTTGAGGATCATTATCATCACGCAGACAGGGTATATATAGTACCTGATCAAACAGCCTTTTTTCACGACGATCTTTTAAGCTTTGTGCTCCAATCTGCGGTTTAGTAATTGAGGCAGCTTGCCCTTGGTAAAATTACTAATGATCCAAAGATGAGTGCGTCTGCTTGCTACGGCATAGTATAATTTGCAAATGTTAGTCGCCTCAAATGCCAATGCACGCTCATATTCAACCAACCTCTTCAGTAAACAACATTTCAAGTGGCAATCTCTCGTCTTTGCTCCTTAAAATGTTCCGCGCACTGTCGTTGTCCTTCCTTGCTTCAGTAAAAAAATACGAGCTGTGCTGCATCACTCTTTTTTCCCTCCTAACGTGTGGGCTGTGTGTGGGGTGCGGGTTTTGCGGTGCGGGTTGGGTATGGTTTTGATCCCTACTGATACTATATTTTCCTACCGATACCTAAAATTACCACGTCGGTACGGTATACCACCGAAATTAACATGGCCGGTATTGGTATACCAAAATTAGTACCGAATTCGATTTGGCCGATATCACATACCGGTACTTGCACCAACATTGGACTGAATACTGGTAATTAGTACCGGTAGTTTATTTTATCCATGGCAGTGGTCACAAGTAAAGTAGTAGTAGTAAAATGTAGTCTAATTAGGCTTAACCATTAGCTACTATGAACATATGAAATCTATAATGCAATCTAGGCTCAGTTACCCTGAATGTGATGTTCTCGCTGAACACACTGGTTCTGTCGTAGTCCTGGCTTTAGCAGTCGTGATCTGGTGCTGGGTCCTGATCAAATAAGCACTGTACTAGTAAACTGATTTTCAGTCGGATCCCTCCTTCCCGTGTAACATACGACCGCCTCTCGTGGTCGGCCACCGCATCAATTTGTGCACGGCATTGTCGCCATACAAAGTCGAGGTGGTCATACACAGTCCTGACGCTTCCTTGAAAAATCACTTGATTTCGGAGTTGCCAGAGCCACGCCGTCGCAATTCCACATATTCCTTTCCAAAGTCGCTCAAAACCGAGTGTGTACGCGTCATCGAACCATTCGGTGGAGCTTTCATCAACACCACTGCTTCTTGACACTCTCCCAGTGAGGATTCCGTGCGAACGACCCTCTCTAATGTTGTACAACTTCAAAACGCTTGGGCTCGCTTACACTCCCATACAATATAGAAAACATCTGTCCTCGTACTGATACATCGCTCATCTAACACACACCGTCGATCTAAGGCATTCTGCGCGAAGAAAGTACTCAGTTGCATTGTGACCATACGAAACGATACCCACACTTGATAGTTAGCTAGAAAGTTATCATGTTCCCATACTTGTTTAGGCTCGACACCTTGCATAAGGGTCCACCAGCTACTGTTCTCACATCTGCTTTTCCATTTAGCCAAAAGTAGCCTGAACTTGGATGCCACACCGTGAAAATAGAGCCGCCTGAAAGAACACCGAAACGTATGCCAGATTTTTCACATTGGAGTGGATTCCTCAGCTTGCTACACAATTAAGTGGAGATCTTGATGCGGATGGAAACAATCTGCTCATTCGCAACTCCAACTCACCATCGTTCCTCACAAGGTTACTTAACGTGACCTTCCAGAAAATGGCATCCGATTGTTGATGAGCCTGTACCTGTTCCGTCGTACCCACACTGGCGCCTTTAGTTCCCAGCGAAATTCATGCAGCTGGGCCGGCCCCCGACACAACGAAATACTCGGGTATTCCCCTATGAAATGTCCGACGTCCACTCTTGGCGACGCCAAGATCAAAGCACATAACCACCGACCAATTTTCTCTCTCGTATGCGATATGTGCCGGTCGACCAGAACCTGCCACATATACGTAGATGAAGTTAGATGAAGAATTCGTAAACCCCGGATAGCTAGCCCCGGAATTCTGTCATATTTCCGTGGAACTATATCCGGCGCTCGCTCTTCTCGAATCCCTTTTTTTAGGCCCAGCTATACGTCCCCCAAAATGGCACCAAATGATCAGGCAAATGACCATGATACTCATAAGAATCCACATCCAACATGATGACGAGCCTCTCCCCTTGGGTTAGGCTCACCGCCTTCGAGCTCAAATCTTCCGCCATATCCTCAAACATTTTAGGTAATGCAGGCCGTGTATTTTGTTCCAACCGTTCACGTTCCATCATATTAGGGTCCAACCATTCGCTCAGTTCCCGTTGGGTTCTCCTTGACATTTTCCGGTGCTTCAGCTCCCCTGCATGACATACCCGGTAGCCTTTGACCGGCGTGAGCACTGGACCCTCACCGTTGGTTTATACTAGACCCATCAGATTTAACCAAGCTCTTTGGTAACCGTCTGGTGCTGCTATTAGCCACTTTCAGGCCAGCTTGAGCCGCTGAATCTTAATCGCCACTGGTATTGAGATTAATCCGACGCCCCAGCTGCCTGTGGAGTGAACAATAACACCGAATAAAATTAATGTTTACATCCTTCGCCCGTCTTCTGGTTGTTCCAAAAAACGAACGACTTCTGTAAGAGCACCAATTCCTGTAGGACGTCTTTGGGGGGTTCAAACATTCTTGCCGTGAACAGAATAGAGGGAATGACAATCACTTTAAATAGCAGTACCCGCTTTATTAATTCTGTACCACGTTCTGTGGCCGTTGCAAGTCGTCGTTGCACGTTCCGCAAGCGCAAATCCCAATTGACTACTCCCAAGTATGCCCAACCAAATTGATAACCTAGATACCGTATCGTATCCCCAACTTGTAATACCGGTAATCTGTACCATTTTAACGGTACACACATCGTATTAAAAAACAATTTACTCTTTTCGGGTTAAATCTTCAGCCCAGCCAAGTCACCAAAACGTCGCACTACCTCTAACGCTATCGGGACCTGCTTGGCACACCGGCGAAACACCGTCAAATCATCAACAAATGCCGAGAAGCGGTGCTTCTGTGTCCCGTCATGCTGTAAAGGTTGGGTACCTGCCAATCTATTCTCCTGAAGCAACGCCAGCGCCAAAGGTTCCACCGCCAGTATGAACAAGAGCGGTGCCAGAGGACATCCTTGGCGAATGCCTGATTTCACCTGGATGGGGATAAAAAAACGGTTATTAACAAAACACTTAGCTGTTGTACCTGAATGAAGGCGAGCCATCAGATCCACAACTGCAGCCGAAAATCCAAACAGCTTTAAAACTGTGAACAGATATTTCCTGTCCACAGTATCGTAAGTCTTGCTAAAATCCAAAATAAAGAACACCGGCACTCTTCGCCGCCGTCGCTTCCTGTTTTGCCTTGTTTCGATAGCCATCATCAAAATAGCGTCTTTGTCCATCCGCCTTCCAGCAACAAAACCTTGTTGAGTCTCCCCAAGAAATTGACCCACGATACATTGCAAACGCCTGGCCATATTTTTTGCGAACAGTTTATATCCAGTTGTTAAAAGCGAGATGGGTCGGTAATCCAATGTGTTACTTGAATCCCCTTTCTTCCGTAACGGGATCACTACCAACTTCATTAACGATCTTGGTGGCTTCCCCCCTCGTAATATGTTATTGAAAAGCTGTACAAGAGGCTCGATCAAAACCATTGAAAAATCATTATTAAAGTCATTGCCCAGACCATCATGCCCAGCTGCCTTAGGCTTTTCCAATTTCTTTATCGCCCATTCCACATCATGTTCCGTAATGTCCGCTAATAAATCGGAGTTTTGAGCCGCCGTCACTTTCTGGTCACCCGGAATCCGCATAGAACTTTGGACTTCCTCGTCTAGCCTCCTACTGCCGACCTCCTTATGACTTTTACCAAATATCGGCTGCCATGTCTTCGCAAATTTATCTGTAATCGACATCGAATTGGAGATAATCTTAGAAACTGTTTGGTGACATTCCCACACCGCAAGCCGGTTAAATAGCCACCGTATATCCACCGACGACCGGTGTAACCTGGACCCTCTCCTGAAGGAACGTTCCAATTCCAACGAGGTTGCGATTGATGAGACCAGATGTTTTCGCAGAACTGCGTTCTCTCAGACGGCCGTTGAAATTGATGGACTCGCCTCTTTCGCCGTCTGGAAACTCGTTTCTTTATAATATAGAGCACATCCCGACAAAACTCCATCCACTGATCCCAACTACGGGTCACTCCCTTAGTCGACGTATCAATAGATAGCTCATTGAAAATCGAAAGTTGTACTCCATCTTGATGAGATCCGGGAAATGGATAGGGCATTAACCTTTGTGACATCAAAGTTCTAGAGATCTTAGAATCTTTGAGGCAAAGGAATACTTGATTGTGATCCGAGTAAACAGGTGGTACTTCCACATCCACCCAAACCACCCAATTCTTCCAATTCTGTGATACGTAAAAGCGATCCAAACGGCTAGCTTGAATTCCACGCCAATATGTAAAATTATCACACGGATAAAGCTGCATCTCACTGATTGGGGAATTTATTAAAAGTCTAGCATCAAATAACTTCCAATCGGCCACCAAACGAGATAAGGTTATACTTTCCGGTCGGGTAGACCGACGTTCTCGTAACCGATCCAATGCTGGAAGATCAACACAGTTGAAATTGCCACCCATGCAGCAGTTCTTAGGGCGACGTAAAAATAACTGACGGAGCTCACGAAAAAAAATGTCTTCGCCACTTAAAATCACTGGAAGGCCCAAAAAACGTTTTAATAATACGACCATTCTACTGCACTGCGAGAAACCGATGTGACCTGGCCTCTAATTTCCACGGTGAAACGTTAGCTGCGATCTCTGGTCGTACCAAAATTGCCACACCTTCCTGCTTTTTGTTGTACACACTCCAATACGATAACGTAAGATTTGTCGCCTTCTTTACCCAAAATTGAACCGACTGCCTAGAAACCGCCTTACGCTCGTCATTCGTCGTTATGTGCGTCTCCTGAAATACAATCACTTGAGCTGAGTGCCCTGGGTTCCCTTGTCTATCTGCATACATCCACGCCAATATGCCTTTTGTGTAAGCCTTCTGACATTCTGACTTTAGAATGTATTAGTAAATTTAGTGTTCGTTTCACTATAATAGTTCCCGGAAGGAACGAACTCCATATTCTTCAACAGTGTTTTGTGAACACATCAAAACGATGCAGGTTGAAGTATGTATGATCTGAAAGTGATGTCGTAAGGGTGCCCTTTGTGCCGAATTGGGCCCGACACGTCCCCGGCACCCTCCCCTTGTTCCCCCCTTCCCGGCAATGTCAATGATTTATTTGACTCCAGAAACGCATACAATTCCTTCCACGATGAGGGCTCTCCTTTCTCCACCACCCGAACTTTAGAGGCATATTCTGTATACTGCTCTACTACAAGCAAATGTCGTTTCAACAGAACCAAAATCGGGTCAGGTGGGTGATAGTTATCCCAAAGTATGACCGCAACTTGTTCTACAAAAAGATGAGAGCATAGTAATCCATTTGCAAGCACTAATACTTGTCTCGGTGCCAGTAACTTAAAGACCCCACTCCCTCCATATTTCGCCTTCCTTAGACGAATCCATTCTTGTGAACTGTTCATAATCGCTAGTCGCTGTATCGACCCCGATACCACTTAAATCGTTGTCCCAGGATTTAAATCAAGTAGCAGGAATTTCTGCCAAACCGTCCTGCATGCCGGAACCTAACAATGCCAGCCAGCACTGCTCCCGCCAGTTCAACCAAGACACTCGAATGAATACTACCCAAAACGTAAAAGGTACATGGTACATCTTTGAGAAGATGAAGTAGCCGGTTCGAATCCAGGTGTGCCGTTTTCAGCCAAATTGCTTTTCTAGGGTTTACTAACGGGAATGGAATGCCTGTGTTCTCTTCCCAAGTAGGAAGTAATTTTTGCCACACTTGTTTGAAGTCTTCCAACGTGATATCGCTCGTAATATTCACCGTATTGCATATTTCAAAATCATCTTTAATTCCGGTGCACTAGGTACGACCTTCATAGATTGAAATTCCTCTGTATTTGCCTCTCGACGACACACACGCTTAGAAGTGGGACCGCCCAAATCCGTGGAATCCGTAGTGTCCTGTGAACTCCCAGACAAGTCAGTTGCTTTGTATTCCGAACCAGATGATGATTCATCCGTAATTGATAGACACTCAGGTTCCGGTTGATTATCGCACCAAACCTTCTGGAGCCAATGATACAGAATTGGCTCCGAGATTTGATACTTCTGGAGAAACCACTTACGTGTAACCGGGTTTGTCAAATCCGCCCGCAATATGTGTTCTTGTTCCGGGAGAGAGAGTTTACTTACTGTATTTGTTAGAAAGTGTAGTATCTCACACATTCTCGAATCCTGAGTCGTAATAATCTGTGTGATCTCACACTTCAATCCATGATGAATCGTCGGCCCTTGCAGCCGACGAAGTAAGTTTTCAAACTTTCCATTCCAATTTTCTGGATCCCACGGGATTTGACTCCCATAATTAGTCATCGTGGTGTCACTGCAAACAACGAGTTCCTGTGATTGATCATTATTGACGTCCGCCTCCTTTATCTGGATATCGACAGTGTTAGAACCCTCCACCTTCGATCCAAGTTAATTTTCCTGTTCTTGTTCCTTCTGAGGAGACTGGACCCCCCGTTCATCGTCATAATCCTCGTCACTGCTACTTTGAGCGATCTCAATGCCCTCCTCATGTCTCCCTCGTTCTCCGCATAGAACAGCCGAATAATGCTGACCTCCATAATGTAAAATAGGCGGCATCTTGGAATCCGCTTCTCCCTTTTTATTAACTCCAAGTGCGCTCTAATGTTTTCATAGAAAACTTGAATCGAGATGGGATACACGCCACTCATCGGATAACTCTTAGAGTGATATTTTCGGGTCTCCGGAGTAAAATACAACGCGCCAGGTGGTATATCCCCTGTAGCTTGACTTAAAACATAGATGTCCCTCTGTAAAAGGATACTGATAGTCATCAGCGTGTCGTTACTGCCCCAAGCGGATACCGGTACATTTGTGTTTAAGTTGGATCCACTCTCCGCAAATTCTTTCAAATATTCTTGGAAAGCCTTCTTAGACTCCTTAGGCGAAATTTTGGGGTGACCCCTCCCTAATTCCAACAACGTCTGCAACTTAATATCGAAATCCACTAACGCCCGCACCAGACACCCCTCTTTGATTTTCCGAGTCAGACCTTCCAAAATCGTATCATTCTCGCCTCTCAATGCAGACGAGTGAAGGCCTGACACACAGCATACACTTGGCAATTGCCTGTGGTTGGTGTTTTGACCGGTTTCAACGCCAATAGGTTTATAGCTGTTTGAAGCGAGCCAAAATCCGAATCCCTCGGGATGAAATCTGTGTTGGGGACCTCCCTGCCCACTTGCTCCAACACGAGATGTATGGAGTCATTTACCTTTCCTTCCAACATTAATAGTGCACTCTTATTCTGCTGGAAAACTGCCGCCTGTTTGTCATTTTTGTCCTTACGATCCTTGCCCTTCTTTGGAAAGGGTTTAGGATGCAATTCATCCTTGTTGTGGTCCTCCTCTGTCCCGGCTGTCTTCATCTTCGAGTCACTGGTGTCTTTTGAAGTCGAGCCGTCCGAACCCTTCGAACCAGCGTGGGTCAGTGACCTTTGAATGTCATGTTTCAGGCTGGATTCAAATACCCGTGATATAGTCTCCCCAACATTCTTCTTCTGATCCGCCCTGCCACCATTAATGTTCCTTTTCTTGTGCTTTACCGTAATCCGACCCGATTCTGATTTCGGGAGCATTCCTTCTTCATCTTTTTTTTTGATACTCCTCTCGCTCATGATGGTCCCGTCCTGTGGGGCCTCCCCTTTTACCCCTTCGGAAGTCCCACCATTTCCCACATCATTACTCACTACCTCGGTGCTCCTGTCTTCATCTGGGGCTGGAGTAGCAAGTTGTTGTACCCGTGTAGATTCCACTTGCGAGAAAAGTTCCTCCATACCCCGAAAGGATGCCTCCTGTAGAGTTAGTTTCTTTTAATCTTCGGACGTTACCTGAATACAATTCGACTTGAGAAGCTCGATGATGGGAGTAGCACACTTCCTTATGGGATGACCCGTTTCTCCACACCTCAAGCATTGAGCCCGGCCCACGCATCGTCGGATGCTCAATTACTAACATTGTATTGCACCAATATAGTCTCGTAATGCCAGCTAATGCCAACGAAGAGGCATCAGACTCCACAATCAACTCCCATCAGGTAGATGTGTCCGAAAACGGTCCACTTCATCCCCAATAAAGTTCTCAAAAATCCCGACAGTTTTTACAGATCCATCGAATTCATAATATTCTTCAATATGCATGAGTAATACCCCTTTTGCCCACATCGTTTACCATTACTGTCCACTTGCGATTCCCATGCTTTTCGCGTTTCCTGTTGTGAATTTTTATGTAAATTTCTAAGGGTGTGGTCAAACCGGTGAAAAGGACCCTTCACATCCGTGCATTTTTTGGTTATATCACGAGTGAAAAAGTGAAAATATTACGCGTGATTTCCACTGTTGTAGCTGATGTTCTTAACTTGGGCAACCATTCTCCATTGCTCCTCACTGCCAGACCCGCGTGTTGAAGCAGCCGTCGCAATACTTTCTCGGTTGTATTTAGTACTTCAAAAAACCTCTTTGACGGGACGTTTACCTCGCAAAACCATGACCATGTGGTGGAGCCGATTTCCAAATCCATGACCGAAGTCTTGGGCGGAATCCGGATACCCACTGGCCCGGACGACCAACTATCGGAGGGGGTACTCCGTTGATCCTGATCAGCATCAGAATCAGATGAATCACCATTATGGTGACTGTTCTGATCCTCCCGGTCATCTGGCCGGTCGTCATGCGCGTCAGGATCTATGTTCAACTTCATCTCACCTTGTGTACCCGTTGATCGGGGGTGGTTACACTCACTCAGGTGGACTCGGTGACGAAAACAATGATCTTGATCAGGTCGGAGGGGATGACCTTCTCGAGACGGGGGGTGTCCTCGGGTGGAAATCTTCACCGGAAAACGGGTTGGGGTCGATACTTAATCAGTATCTAGGCACTGATCGGGAAAGTTCGTCCGATCAGGGCAGCCAATGAGAGAGATAATAAGAAACCAAGAAAATGCGATCAAACCACGATCTTCCACAGTAATCCACAGACGTTATCTTTACAAAACCTTTTCCAATATTATTGACGTGGTCCAAACACGTGTGCGTTGAGGGTGAGGTTCGATCACCTAAACAAACCCGTCGGGGGTCTTCCGGTTAGCCAAAATGCGTCTAAGCGCGTCTTAACCGGGAATTAGTTGAGCAAGAGGGGACTAGTCAACCCTGTGCTCCCAATGACCGCAACACGTGGCGGAGCGACTCTTTGCTTAGGGGGAAAATCAAAAACCTGTTATTATATATGCAATGTCCTATACCTAGTGTACCATACACCAACTCATGCCTGATTTATACTTCGAACCTGTTCACTTCGTCGCACGGTTGCATAGCACCACCTTGCCCATCCTAGCTGCACCTTCAAGCTGATCTGTACCACTTCTGCCCTGATCACGACCCGACTCCTATAAAGATCTTCAACCCATCCCGATCTTCGATAAACGACTTGGATACCACTTGAGATCTACCCTTCTGACACTTGTTCACTTCATATCCAGTCCGACTTAATTGAGAACTTCACCTGCCTTCGCGTCTGGGCGCTGGTTTGAGGCTGATCAGCCCCGATCACGATCGGCATAGCGATCAGCCGGGTGATCAGGCAGTGATCAGGGCGATCAGCCCTTGATCACCTCGGAAACTCTCTGGGTCACCATCACAACGACTTTATTCACCTGCTCAACCATACTTCCGACCTTCATATCCTGTCGGGGCAACCATATCACACCGATCTCAGCTGATCGGGCCTAATCGGGCCTTGTCACGTCATCCTCGGACAAATCCATCGGTCATCATCACTCACACAACTCGCCATTCCACATGCCCCATTTCATTCCACATCTGATCTTCATATCTTGGGTATAATTAGTTGGCTCGGCCGATCGGGCCGAAACTTCGTGTCATAATCAACTTCAACAACTACACTGTTCATGGATCGGCTAGATGGCTGTCCCTGACACGTCATGTCACCAGTTGCTGTATTTCCAACTCGTTGTACATCCACGGGAGCTCCACTTAGTAATTGTGATCACGATCATGATCGTGATCTCCACCTTTCCATCAGTGTCTGGGACTGGGCGTAGTGACAGTACTTGGCTAATTTCTTCACATCGCGAATACCCGTTGTCCACCACCTTTTCATCGTAAATGCGATCGGCCTTTCCCACCCATCAACCGTCTTATGTTGATGGGTGTTCCATCGTCACCAATCAACGGTCATGTGTGGTCCACTTCATTCTCAACATTTTCTGATCGCTTTACCACAGCCGCCCCTGAGACTAACTGCAGCCGCGCAACGACTGCAGTTCGACTCATTCACTTCCAAATTTCCTCTTTGGCGATCACCATGGCTGACTCGAGCCGATCTTCTCTTCCTTCTTCGTCATCTTCGGCTGCCCGTCCGATCACTGCCTCGCCTTCCGTTTCCAGTTCGACTGATCCCGCGACCGCCCCGATCGCGACTTCGGCGCCGATCACGACCAGCCTCATCCGTCCCACGACAACCATGACTACGTATCGCCCGCCTTGGAATCCTCCCGCTCGACCTTCTTCAGATCGCCCCCTCCGTTACTTGGAACAGCTCGCTCGTCTAATAGATGGATCGGGTCCACTCACGTTGGGGTCCGTGGAAGCTTGCCGACAACGGTCGGAACTCCGAAGTGCAATTCCCGAGTTGGTTTCTCTATATGATACCAATCGGGCACTTAACGCTGAGTTATCCGACCGTCGGATCGTTGCCGATACCTTGGAACATGATTCTGCTGATCTGGCTAGCCAGCTGTCGGCTCTTCGGCTAGATCGCGACCGACTTGACCAGGACCTGCAAGACATGACTGATCGCGTTCAGAGTTTGACGATGGAGCGTGATCAGCTATCAGCTGACCTCGCTACTCTGCGCCTCTCCAAGCCTTCGGACACCGTCGCCTCTCTACAGTCGTTGATCGGTTCGCTGACTATTACCATCCGCGATCAAGGTATGTTTATCCCATTCACTTCTTCTGCGATCTGTATATGACTTTCCATGTTTGTTTCCAGACGAACGTATCGAGGCGATGAAGGGTTCAATGGTCGAGATGGTGGATCACCTACAACAGCTCGATGATCACCGTCTCGACCGTGATCAGCTGCTTCGCGACAAGATCCGCACTGCCGAGGACGTAGAGCGTCGGGAAGTCGAGGTGCGCTACTCGGATGAGCAGGTCCAGCTCCTGGTAAAGCAACTTTCCGATTCTCGCATCGGCCGCGCCGACATACAGAAAAGGTTGCGCGAGAGTCGGAAAGAAGCTGAAGATTGCCGGCGCGAGCTTAATCTTGCTCGGGTTAAACTTGAAACCCTAGAGCTCGATGATCGCGCCTGGCTCCAGCATAACGCCGACTTGAGGAATGTTGCGGTACAGACTATGGAAAGGTGGACCAACCCGAACACCAATTCGGAGTCACTTCGGACGGCTTTGCAACGATTTCCTGAGCTGATCAGCTCTCTTGCTCCGTCTGGAACACCTCCGCAGTCTCCCGAGTCTGCCCCGCCATCACCCGCATCCTCCGTCGCTTCCTTGCCGGCCCATAGTGCTGATCAGCCCGTGATCAGCACTGCAGCGGCTTCTGCGTCTACTCCACCCCGTTTACCGACAACCTCGAGATCAGTCTCCTCGATCTTGAGTTCTGCGAAGCGTAAACGGATCAGCTCGTCGAAGAAGAAGATGGCTCCCGCCAAGCGCTCTCGTCTTATGGTTGATTCGGACGATGAGTCGACTGGTCGGGACGAGAGGACGCTATCTGTTCTGGCCCGATCGCGCAGTACTGATCGTCGCGCTCCAGTGGCGACCCTTTCAGGCGTAACTTCGCTGACCCAGGCCGTCGCTTTACTTGAGTCCGATGACGAGGACGAAGATGATCTTGAGGAGGGACAACCGGCTTCGGCTGTTCCCAGCGTTCCTCCACCGGTCAATACGACGGTGATCGCCCGACCACCCAATTTCACGGGCGTCTTCATCCCGGCGAGCCGGTCGTCGATCGAGCAGGACGACTACAGCTATAATCCGAACCAAAGGTTCATGGATTTATACGTCGTCATGCAGGACAAGCCGACTCCTGCTCAAATGGCAACTCGGAAAATTTGGAGTGCTGATCAGGTATGGGATCTGACGCCTCAGGTTTTTGCTGTGAGGCACAAACTCGTCCCTCGCTTGTGGTCCCGCCCGCCAGGATGGATCTTTCCGTCTAGATCGTCGGCGCCCAAGAAGAGACAGTGGCAACCGCGTGTGTTGACCAGAGGCGCTATCGAGCTTCTGATCGATTCAGCACCTTGGGATGTCCTCATGACGCCTAAGCCTGGGCTGGCGTTTCCCAATCTCCCCTGGTTCGTTGATCTACAAGGACGTCTGGCCCTGTTTTATCAGGAGCATGTTCAAGCGATATGGGAGGTGACCCACCATTTCCCGATCACGGCGACGATGCGCAAGGACGCGTGGATTGAGCATTACTATCATGCTCGCAAGCGTCGACGCACAAAAGCCGGGGCTGTCTGGGCTGCGATCTGCGACCATGTGGTCAATGGGATTCAGCATGGCGAGTGCGATCTGGACGTTTTCTTGTTTCCTGCCGTGCTGCACCTACCTGTTCGTCGGGCGGGATCTCGAAGCCTCAAGGCTGACGGCGGGGAGTGGTATACCGGTTATGGACATCCCACTCCGATCGGCACGTTGCGTGACGCCCTGATCTTTACCGATCTTTACCGATCAGCACGAGCCTTGGCGGAACCAGTTCCGATCAAGCCCCATGGATCATCCGGGGTTCACTGTTTCTCGTCTGCGCACGAAGTACGGCCCGTAATTGTCGTGACAACCAGCTTCCGTTTCGTTCTTTTCATAATCATCAATATATCACGACAGTTTCTTGATACTTTCACGCTCCATATTCACACTTCATATTCAGGTCCCACTATTGCCTCCATCTTGTATATCGATCGCTCACATGTATGCAAATGTAGTTCTCGTGCATTATATGTATATATATGTATCCATTTACTCCGAACCAGCTCAACCACCCTGATCTCCACTAGCTCGACCATTACATTTGGCCGATCTGTCACAATGTGTCAACCCAAGCTATTGAGACTCCTGGTTGCCCTCTTCGTGGGTTTGCATCACTCCGAATCGATTTCGTCTCACTCGATCACGTTCAAATTCTCTTAGTAGAGCTCCACAGTTCAGATCACGTTCATCTACCCATTCGGGATCGTCATAACCCTTCCACCGAACCAAATAATCACGATGAGTTCGGCCAAATCGGGTCCTCTTGCCTGATCGGGTATCCAAAATCTTCTCCACTTCAAATTCGTTCTGGTCCAACGTTCTTTCCAAACTGTCTTCGGGCAAGAGAGCTTCGTCGAAGTCAAACCTTGGCTGATCATCGCATGACAGCCTGGTTTTGGGCCGATCGGGGTATTCCCGAACCAGCTTCAGCTTCGACAAATGGACGATCGGGAAAATTCCGTAATCGGTACCAGCAGTGATCAACCGGGCGGCATGATCACCGATCAGTTCGGATATACGGAACGGTCCATGCCACAAATGTGCTAACTTCTTGGCGTATCCTTCTTTCACGCGATCCAAGTAAAGCCAAACCCTTGATCCCGGCTCGATGTTATGGGAATCGGCTTGATCATTGTTCCGATCAGCTCTTTCTTGGATCGCCCTCCGCAATCGTTCGTTGACTTGTTCCCGCGCATGTTGATAGTGACGCTGGAGTCCCATAGGCCATCGACGAGCTTCGCGATCTCGACCTCGGGTACATCCAACAGGGATCACCGACTCGATGGTAGATCGGGGGTCCCAACCATACGCCAAGTAGAACGGAGTATCTCCCCTGATCCGATCGAAAGAGGAGTTCAACGCAAACACCAGCCTCTCTGCATA
>MIQA02002901.1:0-14044 GCA_001887855.2 Sclerospora graminicola | reverse complement strand
ATTCTTATTTTAAACACATAAGTATACAAACTTGCCTTATTTTTGCGAGCGTTAACTGCTCGTGCCGCTTTTTCTTCCCTAAAAAACGGCAACAGACATCATTAGATATTTATAACACGCATCGTTGGATACTCCACGTCTTTGATCACAATCAGCACGCCAATCACGCTGCATACCTTGCGCGCCTGTCGTGACAAAAATAAACATATTCAAACCAATTAAAATTATAAAATTCTTATTTTAAACACAGAAGTATACAAACTTGCCTTATTTTTGCGAGCGTTAACTGCTCGTGCCGCTTTTTCTTCCCTAAAAAACGGCAACAGACATCATTAGATATTTATAACACGCATCGTTAGATACTCCACGTCTTTGGTTCGCAATCAGCACGCCAATGACGCTGCATAACTTGCGCGCCTGTCGTGACAAAAATAAGCATATTCAAACCATTAAAATTATAAAAAAATCTTATTTTAAACACATAAGTATAGAAACTTGCCTTATTTTTGCGAGCGTTAACGGCTCGTGCCGCTTGCTTTTCACATGTCACGAAACACCTTGTCCATTCGCTGAAAAAACGGCAATAAACATTGTTAGATATTGATAACAGATATGGTTAGATATTAATAATAGACATCGTTAGATAGTCCTCGACTTCTCCACTAATCGCATCCGCCTGTTCTCCACCACGAATAAAATCCTGTTATTTTCTTTTCTGTCCGTCTCTAGCTTTTAAAGGATAGAGTGGGTCTAAAATTATGAATTAACTTTATCTATCTCATGTCTCACTTTAGGGGAATGTCACGCGTACACCCAAGACACGCTTACATCTTGACCCTCCAACAACCACAAACACTCTTCCCATTGCCGTACCACCCAACACGCAACCAACACTCTTAAGTTTTTTGTCCTAAGAAGCCCATACATGCCACGAGTACGCTCAAGACGCGCTTACATCTTGCCCGTCAACGACCCAAACACTCTTCCCAGTGCCGTACCACCCAACACGCAACCAACACTCTCAAGTTTTTTTATTCTAAGAAGCCCATACATGCCACGTGTACGCCCAAGACGCGCTTACATCTTGCCCGTCAACGACCCAAACACTCTTCCCAGTGCCGTGTCACTCATTACGCAACCAACACGTCTTTTTCTAAGAAGCTCATACATGGAGTATCTCGAGCTTTTACATCTTGCCCCTTCAACAACCCCAAACACTCTTCCCAGTGCCTTACCACCCAACACGCAACCAACACTCTCAAGTTTTTTGTCCTAAGAAGCACATACATGCCACGAGTACGCCCAAGACGCGCTTACATCTTGCCTCTTCAACAACCCCAAACACTCTTCCCAGTGCCGTACCACCCAACACGCAACCAACGCTCTCAAGTTTTTTTTTCTAAGAAGCCCATACATGCCACGAGTACGCTCAAGACACGCTTATCACGGACGATCTTGCCCGTCAAAGACCCAAACCCGAAGAACGAGAAAAATGTAATAAATTGACAAGCAAGTTTTCTGGAAACGCGTGTATTATTTGTATTGGTGCATGTCTCTGAATGCTTCATACCGAGTATGTTTCTGCCGATTTCAACGCCTCGGTAGCACTCTTATAGGCTAATTCCGAACACTGAAGGGATGCAGGGAAAACACCATTAGGAAAGTGTCTGCTCTTTACACGCGGGAGATTGTAGCCGTTTTCTCCCTGTGCAAGCATAATCTGTTCCATTACTGCTTGAAGAGTAAGGAAACATTTTTCGAGCGTGCGGATCTCCATCTCCGCATAGGAGGTCTCCACGGCTGAAATGAGACTATCAACGTTGTATGCGCGCTTACGATACTGAAGCGACTGTATCGCGTGGAAATAGCCGAGATCCAAGACATTTAAATCGGGTGACTTGGCAGGTTGCCGCAGTATCTGGACGTCCCATCCATACCGACCTAAAGTAGATCCAGCAATTGCCGCCTCCGCCGCACCGTGAGGAGTTGCGTTGTCCTGCTGCAAGTAGATTGTACCGCCCTTCCTGTCTACACACCTTGCGTTAGTACACCTTCAAAAATTACGCCACATCCGTACGTACTAGGCCACTTAGCTTGGATAGATGGGATGACTGAGTGAACAAGCAGATCATGGTAGACGTCCTTTGTCACCGCGATTGCCTCAGTGATGATATCGCCAGCATTTTGGTTGGCCGTGGTCCGCTTAGCAGGGCGCCGGCGCACGACCGGGAAAATACCAAGTTTGCCGTCGAACCCGCGCTTTTTGACGTAGTCGTATTGCGGTCGCGCCACTGCAGCCAGAAACATTACCTTTGTGATATACCGTTTGTTGGGGCACGGTATATGCGGCTTCGTCTCGCTCGCCGTCATACGTATGACGTAGCCGTCTTGTACAAGTTGAACCATTTTTCATCAATATGAATAACGTTGTACATAGCGTTAAACGTGCGATTGCGTAGTCCTAGTCACAATGGAATAATAAGCAAAGATTAGCGCAACCTGAATAATGCCATACGTACCAATAGGGCGATCCACAAATGTAAGAACGAAGCGGAGACGGGCCTGCTTGTGCTCGTGTGTAATGGCGGGCTTCACATGCGCCGTTGCGCGTCGTAGTGGCCTGTTCTTGCCAACATAGACATGTAAAGTAGAACTGGAAACGCCAGCTGCAGCCGCCGCTGAGCGTATGCTTGTGCGTTCGTGCACAGGCACCGCACCAACAATCTTTGAAATCGCATCTGACGTGTACTTGGCGCGACTGCCTGCGCGCCGCGATACTAAGTCACCGCGGCGCTCCCATACGCTGTGCACGGTGTTACGATGACAGCCGTACTCTAGTGCTGCGCTGGATTTTGCTCCATGAAGCAAAGTACCATTCGAACGAAGGCGCACCTGAAGGAAAGCAATGATAGATAGCTTCTCTACAACGGAGAGATCGCGGCGCTCCGGGGGTCGTGGCATAATTTATTTGCAAAAAAGAAAGGAATACGTTTGGCGCGAATAGTTTCTAGAATCCCGCGTTTTAAAAATCTCGCGCCAAGAATTAGATGGTCATCAAGTCCGTCATAATTGACCAATCAGATATTTTCACCTAAAGTAAAAAAACCCGATTGCACATTTTCAATCTGGACAGAGGAAGTAGGTCGTTGGTCGCTAGTCTCGAGAGTAGAACGGGACGTATAGGCACTGCCAGATCCTTGCGAACCAAGGAAAACATATTGTTCACCGTTCTCTGTATCATTTGAAGTTTTGAACTGGCCAATGCCTGAACAAAATAACTGATATCTCTTCCTGGTAGATTTCGTTCAAAACCAGCTCGCTCGTCTCCAAACTTACAGGAGCAGCAATCAACCACTCACATAGCACGATTATCACTCTTTCAGCTGGTGAACCACTTTCAAAACGGCGAAATGCAAGCTTAGAGTTGGATAGAGCTGCTGATAGATTTTAGAAATCTTAGAAATGCTGCGTCCTCTCTTGTAAATGGGGTCAACGTACCAATTCGAGGTGGTCAGAATAATGTTTCCCTTTCGTATACGGTTCCTGAGTGAGATCAAGCCAGGCTTGCGCCCTGGGAGTGCCTGAGCCGTATGTCCTAACGCATTTTACAAAGCCATTGCCATTTCGGCCGGATCAGTGGGGGCCTGACCTTTGGCCGGATCAGTGGGGGCCTGACCTTTGGCCGGATCACTGGGTACCGGACGTTCCGTAATTTGAGCGTGCGTATTTGTATCAATACTAGTATTGGTGTTGGTAGTATTTTATAGTAACGTAAAACAGCAGTTTTTGCCGACATCGAAAAAAAATTGCCGTCTCATTGGTCCTAGCCAATCATGTTTTGGAAATGAGTGGTATGATGGATCTCATTGGCTGATAAAAATTACGGCAGTTTCCTGCCGGATGAACTGGGCAGCTTGTACTTAATATTTGTATACTGCTGTTGGGAAGGAACTATTTTGGGTAAACTCGATACAGTGCAAAAAAGTCTTGCACACGGAATGAATATACTTATTGGCGGCTATTTTAACCAATACTACGTGGAAGAAAGTATGAATCCGAAAGCCACGACGTAAAGTGGCGGGGAGATGTTATTCGGACCCCCCCTACAGGATATCCGGACCCCCCTGTACCGTAAGACAGGTACAATGTACCTCAATGAACAAGCTCGTACCTAGGATAAGTCTCACGGTGCGATGACATTTATTAATACTATTACAGTACGTAAGAGGATCTAGGAAGAAGTTGCAGACAGTCAACCGCGCCATCCCCCTCCGCCCTCTGTACAGCCAATATCAAAGGTATGTGTATGTCCTATTCTGTTTTCTTCTTTTATTATATTATGATTGGGAATGATGCGTACTCTTTGTGGTGCGACTGTATAAGTTTTGTACTTTTGATAGAGTTGTCAGCCACACAAACCCCGACCAACACAATAATGGCGGCAAACAACAAAGCACGAATTACTACATCAAGCCATACTCGTTTAGCATGTTTTCCCTCAAGATGAAGCCGAGATCCACAATGTGATGCGCGTGAACGCCCCAGTGCCGATTGGTTTACATAGGAAATTCCTGCGTCTGCGCAATCGACCATGGTACGCGCATTCAAGCAATCGCACTACGATCTGCAAACCGTCACCGATCGCGCTGACGTCGACACCGTCACGTATCTCTTACCATTCGATAAGGTCATTGAGTCGGAGTGTATGAGCGGTTTTATATCGGGCGCTGCCATTTCTGCAATTAGCAAATTTCTCTCGTTCGAGCTCATTACTACCGGTAGTGCGCTGTTGTTGCTATCAATCGAATCGCGGTTCGGTGATTGTAATTCACTTTTACGTCTCCAATCATTTGTGTTTTGTAATTACTTATTACGACTTCTTACAATACACACCTGGTCTGGACGGTACATTGTACCTGTCTTACGGTACAAGGGGGTCCGAATATCCTGTAGGGGGGGGGGGTCCGAATAACATCTCCCAAAGTGGCGCAGCCTTATCTGGGCTGAAGAAGATCCATCCTCATCATAGTAGAGACCAATGTACAAAACAGGGACTGGCAATAAATTGATCCAAGGTGTTTCATGCATAAATTTTATGTTACAGGCGCTCAAATCGACTTTCTACCTATAATATACAGGGGTGTTACTTAGCAGTCCAAATGCCAGCAATTTACAGCTGTTTTACGTCGCTGTGGCTATTGACAGCGCCAGAAAAGTACATATTGTCTCGTCTCACATAGACGAGACAATACGGAAATCACACAACCATAACTTTTGCCTGAGGTTTTACATACCGTGTGCGAAGCACGCGGATATAAACCTAGGACCCAACATTGCTCATAAAAAATGCAAGCGTAGGCTTTGTTTGCAAGCCGTAGCACTCTAGGGGATTTTGGTTTAAGGCTTGGTGTCTGATAATGGACTTTCCTGACGCTGTCAATAGCCTCTGCCTGTTTTACGTTATCAATATCTTCGATGGGATTCGTTGTCTGATTTTTGTCCAAAACCAGATTTGAATCCAGTGACACCGGTATAGTACTGGTAAGGATTTGCATCCGGTAAAACCTGTCCATGTCTACATCGAGAAACATGGTTTGAAGATGCTGAGAGGGCTGAGTTTCTGCTACAATCTCATCCTCGATGACCGCTTCCATTAGTCGTAGCTTGGTACACTGTTGCCGTTGCTCGCCAGTTGGTCCCCCCCGGTCCAGGATCCTCAGAGTCGCCGTTGTGGTGTTTATCTTGGTAGCCCCAAACCCTTCAAACTTGATCCGAACTAGTTTGAATGTACTTTTCATGCTGAGCCTTCTCCTATGCTCTCATTCTCCAAATTTGCTGTGTCCAGAAAAGCATCGAGAACTGACAAACATGCGCTTTTGTAAGGTCTGGATCCTGCCACTTGTTGGGAGCTCCGTCGGCTTTAATTACGCACTCGAAAACCCCAATAACAAGGATAGAACTGCTCGCCGTCTTCGTGTGGAACCTTTCAACACCGAGGAAAGAACTGGCGGGCCCGAAGAGTTTCTCAGAGCAATTGGAGCGTTGCCTCAAGACATCGCCGCTTTCACGAAGGCCACGGCCCACACAGCGACAGAAGGTGAGGACATAATTTCCGACGAAAAGGCTAAGCATGTGGTGAAGACCTTGTGGGATGAATTCCGGCAGCAGAAGAAGCTTAAGGAAGTGCATCCTTTTGATCGTTTACCTGATTCACAGAGTCATATCATGCCCGAATTTTTGGCATTCGTTCTCGAAGATCAAGAAAGAACCAGGATGTTTCAAGAATGGATGAAATGGCACGATCATACAAGCAAAAACAAAGCACTGGCTCAAGGAACCGGTGCTTTTAAGTCAGCCATGGTTGACACAACGGCAAAAACTGATCAACTTATTCCCGACGAAACCGCTGAGCTGGTATGGCCGACGTTTTGGAATGAATTCATAGAGGAGATGCAGCTTCCGCAATTGCCGAGCTTTGATCGTTTTGACCCCATTTTACAAGCCTATCTCAAGCCCAAATTGTTGGCATTTATTGAAGAAGACGTGGACAGAACATGGCTGTACAATGAATGGATAAAGTGGAAGCACAAAGCTAGCGATAACGGAGGACTGGCTCCGGATATTTTTTCTGCTTTCTTGCCGTCCACGGTCCATGAAACGGTGGTGGCGAAGAAAGTAATCTCAGACGAAACTGCTGAGGGTATAAAGGCAATTCTGTGGAATGAATTCCAGCAAAAGCACGTTCCGGAATCGAAACGCAAGCCGTCTTTCGAGTATCTCGACAACTTCTCACAAGAAAAAATCAAGCCCAGATTTTTGGATTTTGTGCATGAGGATGAGAATAGGAAAAAAATCTTTGAAGAATGGTTGAAATGGCAAAACCACACTAACCGGAAAGAAGCATTGGCTCCGGATACTCGTGCTTCGAAGCGGGCCAAGAATGTTATGATAGATCATGCACCGATACCAGTGGCTGAGAATGCCGATCAAAATGCTCAGGATATATGGATGACATTATGGAACGAATACCAGCAACAGCACGTTGAGGTATCTCCTCGCATGTCAACGTTTGGTGAGCTCGACCACTCGGCTAAAAACACAGTTTTGGCGTTTGTGTATAAAGACAAAGATAGGGCAAAAATGTTTGAACAATGGCTTGAGAGAAACGAAGCATGGGCCCAGGATGTTGCCGCATTCAAGCTCGACATGGCCCTTCCAAAGAGAGTGGAGGAGAGTATCATCTCAAACGAAGAAGCTAAATCGATATGGCAGACGTTGTGCAAGGAATTCAAAGACGAAAAGGGCATCCAAATACCGACGTCTCCTTCCGGTCCACTCTTCGAGTCACAAGAAATCAGGTCGAGTTTTGTGGCATTTGCAAAAGAACGAGAAGTCATGTATAAAAAACTGCTCATGTGGCAGAAAAGCAAAAGCGAAAAAGCAGAAAAGCTGGCAAAAATGATTAAGCGCAAAAGCAGAAAAGCAAAGAGAAGTAGAGAAGCAGAATAGCTGGCAGAAATTACTTAAATCTGTAGTTTGCATCGGAAGTCCATGAGACAGTATCCGGTAGAGGAGTTTGCCGCCATTACTAGAAAATACAACTTCTTGTTCCTGAATTCGCTGGTCTAACGATACTGTTGATCGAATAGATTACATATAAAGGCGTTTCTGTAAGTGGCGCTGTTGTGCGCACGTCACATTTTTATTGCAAAAGGAAGTGCAACGGTCTCAAAAGCTAATAATATCTTCTCTGCATTGACCGGTATCAGGCTAATTTCTTGGTGCTTTTCAGGGATTCAAATGACAGTCTTAAGGGGTGTAGTAACCAAAAATGAAAAAGCTAATAGCTGCGAGGTCTATCAAGTAATCAACTATTAGGCCAGAGCTTGCTCTTTCCTTGGAGTCGATATGCTTTAACGCTTACATTTTACCTGTAAATTGTAACTACCTTTTGACCATAATTGTAATGAACTACACTAAAGGACAGTCAAACCGCTTTTCATATGGCCACAAAGCTTTTTTAATCCAGCAAAATCAAAGTACAGACCTGGACGGAAAGATGTGACGGACACAATTATATGACAGTCCACTTTGAAGGTACAGACAACTTCCTCAAATTGAGACATCACTACAAGCACATACCCCTTTAAAAACGATTTTTATGTGTGTTACCAAATTGACGGGATTTCGAAAATGGCGCGCAATTAAAAACCAAACGCGTTATACATGCATGAAGCAGGAGCCGTTGAGATCAAATTGATTCGGAACTGTAGTCCGTACAGTAGCTTACATTTTGTTAAAATTATCTTGTCTTGTATCACGTGTAACATATGGAAAGAACTAGCTGGCAACACTACAGATTACATGTATTGGCCTTCCTAAAAGGCCGACGTAAATGAAACAAGATTTTATGCAACTCACTCAGGCTCATGTACTAATTGTGTTTACCGTCGTTTGCATAGACATAACTTGACATGTTCGGTGGGCGTGTATCTTGGACAGTTTGCATACTGTATTTATGCTTGACTTGCGTTGTCAGGAAGCTGGGTCTACACCGTTCCTGCCACTTGTCCTGTCGTATTCGCTGCCGGCTGTAGCAACTCCGCTCCAGTTTCTCAGAGAACTTTTTTTGGATGATGTTACGTGAAATGAAAACTGACGTTAAATTCCTGCTATCGAGATTATCGTGGTTTCTATGCATATTGTGAATTTTAGGTTAAGTGAAATTTTAGCTAAAAACACACTTAAAATTTACATAATATATACTTTCATTTTTGTCGAGTAAACAGAACGTCTAGCATACGCATCCTGGACACTTCCCCGCGTCCGACACTTACCGGCCGGACATATCAAGTGAAGAGAACACGCACAACACGCACCTATAGCCTATACTAACCGATAGGACAATACATTGTGGCAAACAAGGCCGTAAACGCATTAACTGGTGTTTATCGCTGTTACGTTTGACTACAAGTGATTACGTGGACATCTACATTTGCCAACAGGTTATGAGCCCAAGTTACGGGGTTCAGGACCAGTTTTGCTAAGTTTTCGAAGTTTACTAAGTTTGTCGTGCAAAGTACGATTTTTGGTGGATGTCCCCTATACCGAAGGGAGACATTGGATTATCTCGTTTTCGCATATTTTGTTTCTCGTCTGTGGTTAAAGATCATGACTGAGTGGAAATATGGCTGACGAAGATGTGGATGTATCGGCCATGTTGGCATACATAAAACGTTTGGAGACGAAAATTGAAGCCATGGAAGATGCAAAATCAGAAGACTGTGCATCGATTAGTTCGCCAAAGTCTAAAAGTTCAGAACAAGGCAGCATATTTAAAGAAGCTGTAAAGAACAATGGCCCGTTTGGAAAGCGGATGACAGTGGAAGACTTAGGTGGCGACAACGGAATTGAACGTGGTGCGCAGTGGCAGACGCCGGGCGGTAACGGACCGCGAGTGTATGAAAACCAAGAAGGGCAGAATATACACCGAAGTGGGAATATGAAAATTCCCAAATTCACAATCAAGAACTTTACAGGTGAAGAGATTTATCCTGGTTTGGGTGCAGGTTTCAGGCAGTGGGCCTACCTGTTTATTGAAGCAGTGGATGTGGCACAACTTTCGTCTGGATTTGTGTGGACAGAACGTTTAAAAGTCAACAAGTTAAGTGAACATTTGGAGGGCGTAGCAGCCAGTTATTTTCAAGCGAATATAATGACGTGGTGGCAGATATCGCAGGAACTCTATTACGTTTTGGATCAGCTTTATCACGCCTTTAAAGTAAACATTACACATCAGCAAGCTGCGGTACTTTTCGCGCAAGAAAAGGATGCTAGGAGGTCATGGACCCAGCATTTCTTGTACCTTGTGGCACTAGCACGAGAAAGTGGATCGCATGAGCGTCTTATCGTGGAGAACATCGTCAAGTATGCAGCCCCAGAATTGAAAATGGGATTGATGATTAGATATAATCCACAGCGTATGGATTATATACTGCATGCGCAAGAACTGATCGCATGGGCACAGGAGTTAGAAGATGACGCAGTCAAGACGAAAAGGCAACCTAGAAGCATGGTGAATTTTGTTGATGAACGGAAGAAGAAACGTACGTGTTTCTCGTGTGGAATGGAAGGACACACGCAAAAGTACTGTCGAAAAGGAAATCGGAAACCGCAGGGCAAGAATTTCGAACGCAAGCCAAGAACGAGAGCAGATGAAAGTGGTGAAAAGAATTTTGTATTGTCGACGCTCGAAAGTGGAAGAAGATCACCAGAAATGCCTAAAAAGGATATATTGGAAGATGAAGAGTTGTGGATCATCGATAGCGGTGCAAGTCGGCACCTGGTATCGAGTGAAGATTTTCTCGAAGATGCAATTGACTGTGGAGAGAACGAAGATTTGTTGCTGCCTGATGGAGCGAAGTTGAGAGTGACCAAAGTCGGAAAGGTACGATTGAAAAGTAAGTTTGCGACGATTTTACTCACGGAAGCTTATTACGCACCAAAATTGGCGAAGAATCTAATTTCTTTGGGCAACCTTAAGAAGAAGGGATGTACACTGAAGGACACAGGGAAAACGATGACGATGATGCATGGAGATAGCGTGTTATTTGATGTCGATGTTACTGGATGCGTATTCACAGCAAAGTTGAGCCTGAAGAAAGAATTAAGTGTGACTGAAAATTTCTCGAATATGATCATGACGACTATGGAGAGTGACAGATGTGATGATCCACAAGAAGGGTCATTACATCACTTCCATTTACGATTGGGACATTTGGCTTATGACACTGTGGAACGACTGGCAAAAGATCCGGCATCGGGTATAAGGCTGACTGCCAGGCGCAGACCAAACTGTCTGACCTGCGCCGAAGGTAAAGGAACCCGCACGAAGCAGCTCAAGCAAGACAGTGGGCAGAACGCACCGATTGACAGAATCGGTGGCGTAATCTGTAGTGATCTAAAGGGACCGATTACCCCTAGAGATCGTCGTGGAAACAAATACTTGGTTGTTTTTGTCGATCATTTTTCCAACTATGTTCGAGTTTTTCCCGCAAAGTCAAAGGATCAAGCCGCGAAAAAATTTGAACATTTTTTATCATGGTTTGAAAACGAATTTAATTGCAGAATTCACGTTTTACGTACCGATGGAGGTGGAGAATATAGGAATGTGGATTTGTTTTGTAAAAAGACTGGTGTCAGAAGACAAATTACTGAAGCAGGGAATCCCGCCTCGAATGGCAAAGCGGAACGCATGAATAGAACGATATTCAACATGATACGCTGCATGATTTTTGGATCTGGTGTTCCTCTCACGTTTTGGTCAGAAGCAGCGGAATACGCAAGTTATATTCTAAATCGCAGCCCGACGCGTGCAAATATACGGAAGATGTCTCCGATTGAAGTCCTTACAAAAAGGAAGGCGAACATCTCTGACATAGTGATTTTCGGTTCGCCATGCATGGTTTGGCGAGACGCCAGGAACAAGTCGCTAGGAAAGCACGCGGAAAAGGCTCTAATACTTGGAAAGAGCGATGAAACTAAAGGTTACAAAGTGCTGCTACTGAAGGACAGGATTGTGACGACTACGAGGCATGTTTATCACGTGGAAACCTTAGGAGAGAAGGAGAACGAAAAGTTATTACGTATGGTCAATAACGATGTGGAGATAAGTCACGACAACACTGGAGAAAATTCGCGTTCGAAGGAGAACATAACAAAAAATCGTGACAAGAAACACAAGCAAGCGCTGCCGCCAAGAAAATCGGCGAGAAAAGTAAAGAAGACACAGAGAATGATTGAATATGAAGAGGCTGAAAAACAACGCAAAGAAATTGAAGATGAAGCTTTGAACAATGAAGAAGTGAGTGGAGTAAATGACGAAAATTCATTTTTTGCTTTTGCGGTATGTAACGCCAACGATCCGGACAGTGGGAAAATCGCTGGAACTCCGGACCCCAAGAATTACTTTGAAGCACACAAAGGGGGGCAATCCGAGAAGTGGACGGTCGCTGAGAAGACGGAATTGAAAGCCCTAGAAGACTTGAAGACATGGGAAGTGATGAAACGGAAAGATGGAGTAAAAACCTTGCTTACCAAGTGGGTTTATAAGACGAAACTAAAGAATGATGGTACTGTTGAAAGGTACAAGGCTCGTTTAGTGGTACGTGGAGACAAACAGGTATATGGAGAAAATTATTTTTTTACTTTCTCGACGGTTATGGAGATAAATAATATGAAGACCATATTAATACTGTCGATCGTGTGGAATGTGCCGGCAAGGCATGGAGATGTTCCAAGCGCCTATCCGAAGGCAAGCACCAAACAAGATTACGACATCTACCTGCAAGTACCTCAAGGCATGGAAATTTCGGACGACACACTGGAAAAGTTGGGGGTTACGAACACTAAAGAGCTAATGCTCAAACTGAAGCGAAATCTTTACGGCCTTAAACAGGCAGGACGTTTATGGTACGAACTATTGTGCGATACTTTGGTGAAGATGAATTTCTCTCAGTGTTTGACGGACACATGCATTTTTGTGAAGATTGATGAAAAAGGCACAATTGTGGTTGGAGTTTACGTTGATGATTTATTGGTAACAGCAACCAAGAACCATTTAGTGGATGATTTTTTCGAAAAAATGCAAGTGTTGGAACTAAAAGATTTGGGTAATGTGGAGAAATTTCTCGGCATGCGAATTACGGGTGACCCAACGAATGGGTACACTATTGATCAGGAGAACACTATCGTGGAGATGCTGGACAAGCACGGTTTGAAGGAAGCGAACGTCGTAAAAACGCCTATATCAAGTTTGGATGAATATGAAGAACTGAATGAAAAATTACCGATTGATTTTCGTGGAAAAGGGCCCACGGTGAAAGATTTTCAGTCCCTTGTGGGAAGTTTGTTGTGGATATCACGAATCTCTCGACCGGATATATCGTTTGCGGTGCACCGTGCCACAAGGCACACGCATGCACCAAGTCTGAGCGATTTCAAGATTGCTAAGCGAATTGCAAGATATTTGAAGGGCACCAAGACTCTGAAGTTACATTTACGTGGAGATGGAGAGATGAAATTACCTTTACGCATTGTTAGCTATAGTGACGCTGACTATGCAGCTGATCGCGTGGATAGAAAAAGTATCAGCGCGAATGTGATTTTCGTATGTGGAATTATTGCAGGATGGAGCTGCAAAAAACAAGGATCTGTTGCTCTGTCGACTGCGGAGGCGGAATTTGTTGCGGCCGCCGCGGGTGGAAAAGAGGCACTTGGTTTGAAGGAGCTTTTCGAGGAATTAGGTGTAAAGACGAAGACGCCAATCGTGTTGAAGATCGATAATCAAGCCGCGATTAAACAACTTAAGAACGAGGCGAGCGCGGCGAGCGCGAAACACATCGACGTAAAATTGAAATTTTTGAAAGACTTTACGAAACGTGGAATTGTGGAGGCTGAACATGTACCAAGCGCAAGTATGGTAGCAGACCTGCTTACGAAAACTCTACATGCACCAAGAATTCAAGAATTGTGCGAACAGATTGGATTGAAATGATGGTTTATTACGATTATAGTGGTGATGCGCTACTGATGAACCTATGGTCTTTCTATTTGCGTTGATGTGGATTGCACACGAAGCCCCGGTACTCTCGGAAGGAGTGTTGGAATTTTGGATGATGTTACGTGAAATGAAAACTGACGTTAAATTCCTGCTATCGAGATTATCGTGGTTTCTATGCATATTGTGAATTTTAGGTTAAGTGAAATTTTAGCTAAAAACACACTTAAAATTTACATAATATATACTTTCATTTTTGTCTAGTAAACAGAACGTCTAGCACACGCATCCTGAACACTTCCCCGCGTCCGACACTTACCGGCCGGACATATCAAGTGAAGAGGACACGCACAACACGCACCTACAGCCTATACTAACCGATAGGACAATACATTGTGGCGAACAAGGCCGTAAACGCATTAACTGGTGTTTATTGCTGTTACGTTTGACTACAAGTGATTACGTGGACATCTACATTTGCCAACA